>JABSTQ010004404.1:0-65900 GCA_013358835.2 Ixodes persulcatus
GAGACTGATTTAATGTCACGCCGCTGTGGTGCGGCTGCTGTCAGCGCGCCGTATTTACGTGGGAGGATTCACTTCACGCAAAATCTCGTTTCTGCGAGCGCATGCAGTGTCCACACCCGTTGCGGGGAAACGCGAAGCTGTTCGTAAAAAGATCACGCATGTTATCTATGCGCCGGGAAAGTGAGGGAGAGTGAGGACGTCATGAGAACGCCGAGCTCTGCCGGTTGGAATGATTAGTGGGTAGTCCTAAAGCCGGGGTCGCACTGCCCATACATCATACAGAAGACAGTCTGCAAACACGAGTCACCGTAATTTCCGTGGTTCGAATGCCGCCTGCCAAGTTTCCTCCTTGAACTCATTGTCATGCGGCATTCGAAGCAGGGATGTCGCCGTGACCCGCATTTCGAATCTGTAGGCAGACTGCTTTTTGTACGATGTATAAGGAGTGTGACCCCGGCTTTAAAGCTTGTCTCCACTGCACTCGTCGAACGCGTTAAAGGCTGTCCTCCGTGGGACGAATATGCTGCGAAAAAGCGAAGAATTTGGCACGGCGGCCTTTGCTCTGCGCGTGGCATCAGCACAGTGGCTGCGACGTCGCTTGCAAAGCGAGTGTGCCGTTGGGCGACAGTCGTCATTTGTTCGTCGCATAATTCGCTCCACGTCGACGTCCGGTGTTCGGCTCTTGTATTCGAACGCGTTCGACGAGTGAAATGGAGGTAAAGGCAGCTAGCTTTAGTTCAACTACTCATTCCAACCAGAGCTCGGCGTTTTGACGTCCCCGCTTGCTCTGTCGAGCGCTCCTTACACATCGCCTCGCGGCGCACCGCCGGCGGCCCAAGTGCGCCTGGGCCCCGCTGTCCACCACCGCACCCGGGGTACTATATGTGTTACGTCACGCCGTCTCTCTCTATAACCAGCCAATCCTGCGCGGCCGCCGTCGTTCATGCACGCCAAGTGACGTATCTGCGAGCACCAGGGAAAAGAGGGGTTTGGGAATGTTAGCCCGGCGGAAAAGTTCGGAGAGGCTTCATTCATTGTGCTTTGTTACAGTATAATAACCACCGCGCGAAATGCTAACGCATTTTTTCGAGAATCAGCGTGGCGGCAGCAGCGATTTCGGCCCATTTTTTTCCCTCTTAATGAACGTATGCTTCTACTATACTACTGAATACGACAGACTCGCAGTGCACGGAGTCACCTAACCTCTGCTTGTGGTTCTGCGAACGTTGCCTTGCAGGAAAGTGCCGAAGATTCGGGGACACCGGTGGCCCAAGTTCACCAACCGGTGGCCGCTGTTCCTGCACCTGAACCCCAGCAATTTCTCCCTCGGCTGGGAGCCTCACGCCGACAACTGCAAGGTTTGGGACCGCTTCATCAAGGTGACGCCGGACTTTGTGTCAACGAGGAACGACGACAACGAACGGACTGCCTAAGAAGGGTGGCGACGGTTGTGATTCGTGAAACATCACTTTGCAGTGCCTGTGACCCCAGTGTGCCTCGCAATTTGTTCGCGACGTGCCGGATGTGAAGGACTCAGCTACACACCTCGTGTACAACGTGGTCTAACAAGAACAATCCAACACGTGAACTGTGTGCGTTCGTTCGGAAGAACTACGGTTGTTATTGTTTTTGTTGTTGTTCTTTAGGCAAAAACCATGAACGTGCAGGGTTGATTTAAATGTCCTCTGCATGTGTGTACGATGTTTGCTATGCCGAAACCCTATTAGCGTCATCCCGCAAGGGGAAAAATCGTGTTAATATCACCTGTGACTGTTATACTTCTTTTTACGCAAACGCTCGTTGAGACATTGTGTAGAAAGAAATACGGAGCACGTAATAAATGAACTAGTGCTAACATACAAAGAGAGAGAAAGAGAGAGCTAGACTTGTAGACAACCTTACTGAGAGGCATGCACTGCTGTGTTGAATCTGTCGGCAATCGACAGCATCTCTTGAAGAGTAGTGTCGTTCCTGTATTTTTGCCCACGTCACAACCTCGCCACAAGTCGCGATGCTTTGAGTGGGCGGCATCGCCCGAGTAAACGAAGTGTTTTAACGCAGAATGTGTTATACACGAACTCAGCTCTTTTACGTTACGGCGCGTTGGTAACGCGTCGGGTGTACTTCCGGTATGGTGCTGTGGGCGGAAGTCACCATGCGGGACGTGCATTCCTCTATTATAGTAATGGAAGACACCAGAGACAAAAAGAAACCTGCCTTCTCGTCAAAACGTTGCGCCCGAGGACATGGATAGGGGCCGCGAAAAAGGAGAACCAGACATCGTCGGCTTACAACTGCTTGTGCGGAAAGCATTTTGGGTTAAAATCATGGATACTTGCAGTTGTCAGATTTATTTGTTTTGTTCCGACATGAACACAGGAAAAGCGCCAAGTTGTACCGACCACCTGCGGACTAAGCTCAGTGCGTCCTCAAGTTCAAACAGCCGCCTGATCATTCGAACTGACGTCTGCTCTTTCAAACGTGTCTGCTTGTTGTCGTCTGCTCACTCAAAGTTTAAACGACAGCGGCCTACCAAACGTTCACCCGGTAATTGCGATAAGAAGTAAGTGCAGGCCTTAACAAACGTTTAAGTTTGAGGGTTGGTTGGGGTAAGTAGGATTGGTGTAAACAGCACATAAAAGGAAATGTTGATAATTGCTACCAGTGTCCATCACCGCCTTGTTATGCTTGCTCTACTTGGTCCAATTCTGCTTACGATTTTCGGTATCGACGTCGACCATCTCAGCTACGACTCGTGCTTTTGCAGCCGGAGCGACGTCATCACTGAAAATAGCGAGCCGAATCTCATCATGTGAATCAGGCTTTAGCGTCCACTCTGCGGCGTATACACACGGAAGGAATCGCCGCATGTCACATTATTCAAAGTTTTGCGGTGTAACGATTCTTGTTAATTTCGCTGAGGCCGCTAAAGTAGTCAGGCATTGCAAAGAACGTAGAATCAACAATTCCAACGCGACAGAGAGCACGGGGACTCACACCGACCCCGACAACATCGCATTCCAATGGTTTGTTTAAGGGCGACGGCGATCCTCTTGCCCACACTCCATTGCGCATGCGCGGCGCCGGTGGCGTCCGCTAGGGGCGCTCCGTTTTTTTTTTTTGTAAAGATGAGTTGGTTTATAGGGATGAGTTTTATGAGATTGTGTACCGTTACAAAAGAGCGTCACGAACAACTGTCACTCGGCCGCTAAATTTAGCTGGCAAGGTAGCGGCTGCCCGATTTAGCTCCCCATCACTCCCAAGCTAAACAAAACTCCTCCCTCCCCCCCCCCCCCTCCAGCCCCCCAAAAAGAAAACATTTTTTTTTAGCTTAAAACACGTTGCACATACTGTCTCCGAATTTTATTCGTTAGATTCATCTAACTTTTTATTTGGTCTTCATGAAATGTTGTGGATTGGTGGATGAATAGATGATATAATTATTTTAACCAGTAATTGTCTACACAAATTTTAAACACCCCTAATTATATATTTTTATATTGTTTTCTCATAGATATATTACATGTGCATATCACTTCACACTTTTCTACTTTATCACTAGTATTTAACCACAAGGTGTTTTTTTTTTGTGAACGTATTTGTTTCCTATGCTTGCCACCGAAACCAAGCCCTTCCGATGATTCGTCACTACTCCGGCTACCTACATGAATCGTCGCTTTCGGTAAAAATAGCGCTCTAAAACAGGACGTGTTCGGCCGGTGTACTACGCGGAAACTACTATATCCCCACGGTAGTACCTATTGCGTACGCCGAAATCACCACGGTAGTTGTTTTGGCGCACGCAATAACCAACTCTTTTCCGCATACCCCAAATTCCCTACTCTCACGCAGAATTCAATACCTCTAAACTTTTTGGATTGGCTTTGAATTTCGCGTAAACTAGTGAAAGAACGTTCCTCACTCAACCACCATGATCACTATTGACTACTCTCACGTCGAATTTTGCATTTTGCGTAAACTAGCGAAAAAACGTTCCTCACAACCCCTGCAAAAGAAGCAGACGAACTTGCGCTCCGCATACACCTGGGGAGTTTTCTTAGGCTTGCCATGCTCCAAATAATTATAAAATCAAAATCGCATCATTCTGCAAACGATTCAAACTGTTACAGCGGGCATACTTCAATCCCTCGGTGTGCTTTCGTCACGCGATTGTCGTCTGCAGCAGGCATCTCGAGGACCGGAAGTTGTCGTTGCAAAATTTTCAGAAACAGCCGAATGTCAGCAAACGTCTGTCGTGGAAAGTGTGTAAACCTAGGCTCCCTATTTCTATTCTTTTTTTGACGTTTAAATTACACTTCCGATTTTTTTTTAACGATCGTTCTTTCGGTGCGAAATCCAGTCCCATGTATTCGTCTATAACAAGCGCCCCTAGCAACGATTTGCTTAGAGCGGTGACGTCACACTTACGGGGTCGATTAACACAAAACTGCTCTTTTTGTTTGTTTTTTGTAAGCGTTTTGTTTAGTGGGGCTTTTCTGAAAATCGGACAATCGCGGCTGCTTCGGAGAGAAGACACCAAGAAACCGGCCTGGGTGCCTTGAGCTAATACCACTTCGAAGACAAGGCCCGCACACGACGTCATCATTAGTGGATCCTCAACGAGAGTGCGCCGCAAAGCGGCAGATGCGTGCGTCTGGTGTCACCGCGTGTTAGAGTCACAATCGTTACATACATTCGTTGTGAGATGCTACAAGACGCTGACGCGAAGCGGCGCTACGTGCATCAACTAGTGATGATGTTTGGGGTAAGGCGCAAGGCCAGTTGTTTTCCACGTTCTTGCGCTGTCATCTAATCGGTCGTAACTAAAGCGAGGGAAAGCAAACCTCTGTCGCCAATAGCGAGGTGCATTTTGACCATAATGGTAAGTTTGGGGTAGAAAAGGGCGGAAAAGAGTTTAAACATTAAGAAAAACCGAAAAAAAGAGCCCGTTTTTTTCTGCCCCCCCCCCCCCCTTTTTTTTTTTTTTAGTCTCGCGAGCCTTAAGCGTGCACGCGCAGTAAAAACATGGCGGAAGGCAAGGAGTGCGTGCTAAGGCCCGGAATTGGAAAGAGAGACCCCGTCGTTCTCATCATGTTAGTGACTCATATATATATATATATATATATATATATATATATATATATATATATATATATATATATTGTGAGGAACGGAAAAAGACGAGAATAAAGAGCACCGACGATCGGGGGGCGAGCTGGCACGCGGGGCAGTCGGAGCTTGGACACCGCGAGAACTGGTGTTCGTTTTCTCGTCTCCACATCTGGCGCCCAACGTGGCGCTTGCAACTCTCCTATGATGGACGGAAATGTCGGCAATACCTTACTTACCTGCCAGGTCTCGCTTGTGGCATCATTCTTGAGAGGGATTTTATAACCAGAGAGGGCATCATCCTAGACCTCGCAATGGGAGAATACCGGTATGGCTGGAACTCAATCCCTTTAAATGTTCCAGTGAGACCTCAGACAATACCAGAGCGTCTCCCACGAGGCGAAGCACGCCGTTCTGAACAAAATGCAGACGTTTCGTTGATCACCTACGTAGGACAAAATATACGTGTAGCCTTAAGTTCATTCTCTGGGACAGATATTCAGCGCGAACGTCTTGTGAAAGTGCTGAAGCAGTTTTCTCACATGTTCATTGAGATTCCCGGGAAGACTAATATTCTAGAACATCAAATCGATACCGGGGATGCCCGACCAATTCGATTCAACGCGCGCCCCTTGAGTGTTCATAAAAGAGAGCTGCTTGACCGCGCGTTAGAAGAAATGATCGAGACCAAAACGATACGCCCCTCAAACAGTCCGTGGGCCTTTCCTATTGTCCTAGCGCCCAAAAAAGATGGAACAGCGCGTTTATGCGTGAACTATCGACCTCTTAACGCCATAACGAGAAGGGATGCATACCCTTTCCCATCGATCTCGTCCGTAATGTATGCACTGGGATCGGCAAGCATTTTCACCACTCTTGACTGTAGTAGTGTGTTCTTCCAGATTCCTGTCGCCAAGGCTGACACTCCTAAGACGGCCTTCATTTGCCAGAGGGGCCTATTTGAATTCGATCGACTTCCTTTTGGCCTGTCTAATTCTCCCGCAAGCTTCCAGAGGCTCATGGACACCGTCTTGGGGGATACTAAATTTAACTGTGCAATGGCTTACATGGACGACGTAGTGGTGTTTTCAAAAACCTTGGACGACCACATTAACCATTTGCAGGTTGTTCTGCAGCGAATGAATGATGCAGGACTGACGATTAACCCAAAGAAGGTACAGCTGGCTTCAAGTAGGGTAGCGCTTCTTGGATTCGTGGTGGAGCATGGCTTCCTCCATCCACAGGAGGAGAAGTTGAAACAATGATAGAATTCCTCACTCCTCAGGACAAACAGAGTCTACAGCGATATCTCGGCATGGTGGGATTCTACCGCCAATTTATATCGAACTGTGCCGATTTGGCCCGTCCTCTTCATGAGCTGCTGCGCCGGGATGTCCAATGGAATTGGACTGCAGCTCACGAGGAAGCATTTAGAACGCTGGCAGTCGCCATTGCCGATACAGCGTCCCTCAGACTTCCCGATCTCAATGCCCCATTTGTGCTACAAACCGACGCCAGCGAGTACGGACTAGGAGTAGTGCTTCTGCAGGAACATAATGGGGCCTTACGACCCGTTGCATTTGCGAGCCACACACTGTCGGCAGCGGAGCGTAACTATACCGTCACCGAAAAGGAGTGCCTAGCAAAAATATTTGCCCTAAAGAAGTGCGATAATAATAATAATAATCATCTTTATTGGCTCAGGAGAGCCGTGGCACCGCGGAAAGGCGACAGCCCGTACCATGGAGGCCCGCGGTGCCACGTCTAGTGATGATGATGATGAGATGATATGTACAAGGGGAAGTCGACGACGTATAGATGACAGAGAGGTGCTGACGACGTGAAATAAAGCCCGCGGGTGAGGGCGCGGGCCGATGTTGCGGGCGATGAGGGCCCAGTGCTTCCCAGTGGGCTGCTCGCTGGGCCGGTCCCCCGTCCAGCTGGCAGACGTGTCCTGGCAAGCTCTCCAGGGTGGCGTCCGCGGGCCCCACCGTGCGTTGGGGCTGGGAAAGTCCTGGCGGCCCGGCGGTGACGAAGACGCCATACATGATGAGTACGACCTGCTCCTCCGAACCGCCGCGTGAGTCCTGGAGGTCCGGTGACAGCCCAGACGAGCAGGCCAAAGAGCCAAGGCGACCCTCGGCGGGCCGTCCGATATATAAGGACGAAGTCAGGCGCATGACAGTGCGGTCGCTCGCTTCGGTGAAGGCAGCGACTCCAGGGGGTGGCCCAGTCGAGGTAGACGGCTTCCACCCCCCATGCATTCATGTTCAGGGCCAGAACTTAGCGCCGCGGTCACCCGGCACAGCCTCCTGTCATCATCGTCGTCGTCGTCGTCGTCGATATGTTTAGTATTTTACAAAGAGAGAAGACTTGACTTGGACGCTGGGTCCGAATACTGACTACAGCCTCCTGCGTGCTCGGGGGCCCAGTCCCGAGACAGCGCAGAAGGTGGAAAGCTGGGTGGAACGAGTGCCGAGTATTAACTGCCCGCGCTATAACTAAACTACAAAGAGAGACGTGATGACCGACGCGCCGGCGAGCGGCTTACGGTTCGGAGGACCCGGCTGTCCCCATCGTCGCTGGACTCCGGGCCGGCGTGGCCATCAGAGACAGGAGGTTCCAGAAGAGCCAGATGAAAGAAAGACACGTCTGATCCCGGGCTTGGGCTGGTAACGACTGGCTCACGAAAACTCGTGAGCCCCAGTTTATTGACAGAAAACCCAGGTGGCGCCAGTAATAAGAAATAAAAGGAAACATGGCGCCATCTTTTAAGCAAACAAAATAACACAAGAAGATGGCGACTGGCGCCATCTATCGCTATAATCAAGATTACTACAATATGTACCTTGACGGAGCCACCTTTACAATGGACCTTTTGTAGAAACACGCGGTGCGCATGCGCGAAGTATTTGATGCGCCTGGGTTCGAGAGTATCTAGTTCCAAACAATCCGCCATCTTGCATTTCTCGCCTTTGAGCGCCTTGGAGACCCTCGAGACTCAAGTTTTGAAGAAGAAGAAAATTAATGGTGCTATGGAGACTCAAGTTTTGATGTTGCGAACAAGGTGAACACGAGTCAACGTACTGACGACGCCAATTCTATATTACGACGTGCACCGCAATCATGCCGGTGAACTGTGTAGCCTTCATCTGTCGGAACTATTATCGCCCGGGTTGTGGAATGGACCTTTTGTATAAACATCGGTTCGAGAGTAAATAGTTCAGTACCCTCTCTCTCTTCCTTCTGGCCGAGCAAAGAGAGAAGATGGTTTCGTTGTGTCGACTTCGGGGCGGAAGATTACGCACGATGGGGACAAAGGCTAGTTTGGGGGAACCATATCTAGGTCACAGCGCCTCAATGGGTGAACAGGATGTAGCTGACGTTTAGGGTGTGAAACGGGTGGGAGAGGCCTTGCGCGCGCGTTGTTTTCTCGCCACTTAGCCTCGAACCCAGTCGCGTGTCTAGGAGGCAGCACATATTCGCCAAGAGGTCCATTCAGACGGACCACCAAGCGTTGACCTGGCTCAAAAATCTTAAAAACCCAGCAGGACGTCTAGCTCGATGGGCTCTCACCTTACAGGGATACAATTTCTCCATTGAGTACCGGCCTGGCAAATCCAACATTGCGGCGGACGCCTTGTCTCGCGCCCCCCTTCCACCCCAGGAAAAGGAAGAAGCGACAGAGTTGGTCGCTGTTACTATCGAAGAACTTTCCTGGGGTGTAGTCGTGACCCAGGAACAGTTGCTCAGAGCCCAGCGAGCAGACGATCTGTGCCAGCAGATATCTACGCGGTTAAATCAACCCAGTTCCAGGGGACAGGACATGACTGATGCACCCACAGACACCTACGTTCAGAGTAGCGATGGCCTTTTACTTCGATACATACCTCAAGCAGATGAGGGTGACCCTACCACGTCGCCATTCCGCGTAGTCGTGCCGAAAATATTACGACGTACTTTTATAAGTTACTTTCATGACAGTGTCCTGGCAGGTCACAGTGATGGGAAAAAAACCTACCAAAAGCTCTGCCGCATTGCAACCTGGCCTCGAATGAACCGCGATGTCTCGCGTTATGCCCGCAGCTGTCCTCAATGCCAGACTGCAAACTCCCGAGGCGGGAAGCCCCTGGGTTTCATGCAGTCGGTTCAGAGTCATCGTCCTTGGGAAATTGTCGCGTGTGATATCATGGGCCCATTTCCACGCAGCCCACAAGGCAACAGGTACCTCCTTGTGGTCACCGACCACTTCTCCAAGTGGGTCGACCTTCATCCCCTGCGTCAACTTACGTCCAAGAAGATATGGGACAAACTTCGAGAAACATTTTCCCGGTTTGGGTATCCTGTTGTCCTTTTAACAGACCAGGCCACCTTCTACACCAGCACTGTATTTGAAAATTGTTGTGAGATTCTCGGTATCCAACATAATTGTACTTCCCCTTATCACCCCCAGGCCAATATCACTGAAAGAGTAAATCGCAACCTCCGGGCAATGCTAATTTTGTACACTAACGAACACCGCGACTGGGACTCTTATATCCCAGAGATCGCCTTTGCTACCCATACCACAGAAAACCGAACCACGGGATTCACACCGGCACGATTGAATTTTGGTCGGGAGCTAAGAGTACCCATGGAAAACAGTATAGAGCTTGCGCCAGATGCTCGCCCGCGCCAATCACACTCACGGTTTGCGCAAAGACTCTGCGATAATATCCGAAATACAGTGACAATGGCCCGGGGTAATATCGAACTAGCCCAATCACGACAACGAACCCAATATAATGAAGGCCGGAGAAACGTCGAATGTTCTGTCGGAGATCTAGTTCTCCGACGTACTCACCCACTCAGTAACGCCAGCCAAGGATTTTCCGCTTCACTCGCCAAACGATGGGAAGGGCCATTCGTGGTCGAGACGCGAATTGACGCCTTGCATATCGATTACGGTGCCCCATAACCGGCGCACGCGTCGGACCTGTTAACATCAATGACTTGAAACCTTTTATTGAACGTGGCGAAGAGTGTTGAGAGTTCAGTAACGTCGTCTCCATTTTGTCTAATTGTGCCTTTTCTTGACCTCGACTACCTGCAGCCATGCCGCCAGACCGACCGTGGTCACGGCCACGCCACCCACCCCCGCGGCGGTCGTCTTACCATCGGTCGCTCTCCCCCGGCAGCCGCAGCCTCGGCCATCGGCCGCCTCCTCAGCACCCACGGCGACGCCCCCGAACCCATGAGGCTGCGACGTGGTGCATCATGGAGCATCACAGCCTCGTGGGGTTCGCCTCCCGCCTGCGCTGGGACCGACAGCCACAGGTCCCACAAGGACTGGCGCCGGCCGACGTCCCAGCACCATTCCAGGGACGCACCCTGAATGAGCGGTGCGCAGAGGACACACCGTCGACCTACACCGACGAAGAGCGTGCCGGGTTATGCGCCCTGTGCTAAGTGCCCATGATAGCGGGGGAGAGTCATCTACACGGGGCCCTCCACACCGAGCGTCGCCAACGACAAGAGAACAACGCATCGGCAGCAACTCGGCCGCTAACATCCGCCGACGTCGAGGCGGCGCTCATCGTCGTGTCGAGATCGTGCCCCGAGAGGCTTAGGGCGCCTGACGAGGCAACACATGCACACGAAGATGTCATCATTGACGAGTTTTAATCTGCCTCTCTGCCCCCTCCCTCCTGCCTCATTCAGCAAGCCAACGGCCCCGAACGCGGTATAGGACACCGGACGTGCTCAGACCATAGGATTCCGAAGACGCCGGGAGTGTGGATCCCAGCAGACAGGCACAGTCGCTGTAGAGCCGCAGGGAGAGGAGCGGCCGGCAGAGTCCTTCTCGAGCAGCCAAGCACATCTCTGCGAACGCCGTAGCCATGAGTGGATCGCGCATCCGAGTGGACGTTAACACCAGGACCACAGTGAACGTCTCCCGTTCCAGCACATGCGTCGAGAGTCAACACTTTTCAGTCGAAGCTCAGAGTGCCAAAAGCCAGAGTCTGCTTCCACCGTCCTTCCCGCCAGCCGTCGCGCCGCCCCAAGCTCTCCGATTCGCGCCCTCTCAAAGGTCCTTTGGACCGCACGTCAGATACCGTTCGGAGTCCCAATACCATCGTACGGTCCTCCGTGCATCTTCGAAAAGCTCTAGACTCGCAAAACCGCCATGGGAGCCACCTTGGTCGACATCAGACAGTCCGGCGTGGAGAACCTCGACAGCGACGTCGGCCTGTGCGCCCCGGATGACGAGCCGTACACGCTATTCGCCGGCCTGTTCAACCCGGTGATCGAGGACTACCACGGCGGCTTCAAGGCGACCAACAAGCACTCGCTCACGGACTTCGGAGACCTTAGCACCTTGGTCAACGTGGACCCCCGACGACCAGTTCGTCATTTCCACCGTCGTGCGCTGCGGACGCTCGTTGCAGGGCTACCCTTTCAACCCGTGCCTGACGGAGGCCCAATACCGCGAGATGGAGGAGAAAGTGAGCTCGACTCTGCGCATGGGGGCTATGTTGCGCTTTTTGGACTCCCAGGAGACTAGGGAGAGGGAAGTGACGTCAACAACGCAGCAAATGCAGATTGGATGTTGATTTTGTTTTCTTCTGTCAACATCCAATCTGCGTTTCTCTAGTCGTTGACGTCACTTCCCTCTTCCAAGTCTCCTGGGAGTCCAAAAAGCGCAACATAGCACCCCTGGAGGGCGAGCTGAAGGCCACCTACTACCCACTGACCGGCATGGGCAAGAAGACGCAGCAGCAGCTCATCGACGACCACTTCCTCTTCAAGGAGGGCGACCGCTTCCTGCAGGCGGCCATCGCTGCCATCAAACCCAAACTAGAGTGTTGTAACCAAACGTTCCCTTCCCCCGAAGCGGGGGAATGTGTGGGGAACGGAAAAAGACGAGAATAAAGAGCACCGACGATCGGGGGGCGAGCTGGCACGCGGGGCAGTCGGAGCTTGGACACCGCGAGAACTGGTGTTCGTTTTCTCGTCTCCACAATATATATATATATATATAGGAGTATATACTTTATCTCAATAGTTGTGTCCAGCAAAGGCAAAGGCATATAGGCGCGGGCACGTGGCTTTCAGATTTGCTTTCCTTTCGCGAGTGCTCGTGAAAGGAAAGCAAATTTGAAAGTCAAGCGCTCGCGCCTGTGCTTTTGCCTCTGCTTCCGTGAGGCCGTATGTGCTTTTGCCTCTGCTTCCGTGAGGCCGTATGTTTCACTTTACGTGATAGCGAAGCTGAAGCTACTTGCAAAAACTTGTTCCCCCGAAAGATGCTCGCACTGCACGAGCGCGCGTGCTTGGAAGGGACACTGCAAGCTCGGAGCTCGCTCTTGTAGCCTCTGCTACGCTGGCACTGCGAATGGAACGGAGTATAAAAAACTGTAGTGGGGAAGTGTGATAACCACTGATCTCTATAGGAGGTATTCACTGGCCGCCATATTTGAGGTCACTGTTTAGAGCGCATGCTCAGAACGAGCTCGCATTAATAGGCTGCCAAGACCGGCAATCTTAGTGGTGCGGAATGCACGTGGCGAAAGAACTGTGGAAGCTCGCGTTCAGCGCGCGCTCCGCAGTCGAGCACACGGCTATGGCCGCCAGTGAATACTCCCTATTGTAGTAGTACAGTGTACTAGAATACTTGGGTAGTGTTGGGATCAGAGGGGCTCGCCTGAAGCGCGTGGTATTGATCGCGACAGGTGTCGACACCGGCGCCTTATCCGGAAGGTGTGCGCATGCGCGGCTGCACGCGCGAAAATATGAATCTTTGGTGCCGCTTTGGTGGAGTGCACATAGGATTTCTGATACAGCTACGACCTGCCAGCGGTCGTACTCGTACCGCGGCACCAATTACGCTGCGGCACGATCGTTAGCAACATGATGCTTCAATGTATTGGACGGTACAAGCTACATTACCCTGCCTTTACATAAAAACAATTGCGACTTTAAAGAAGCGGGTTGCAAGTTGTTTCAGCGTAGAATTAGCTGCGACTTTCGGTTTGTCGGATGGTGAGCATTTTAAATAAAATGCCCATTGCCCTGGTCGCAAAGGCCGAACATTAAATATTTGAAAGGAATATCTAAAACTCTTGTCACTCATTCTTGTGTTCATTTATGCGACCAACCACCCAAGCGACGGTCGCAAAGGGGTGAGAATCTTTTATTTCTTCATGACTGCCACGTCCATCCGAGAACGACCCGACGTTCACTTGTAAGAAATGGCTTATAAGCCGTTACAATTTTTATCACGCGTTTTAACATGGAACTTAAGTCCAAAAACTGAGACAACGTGGGCTGAACAAATAATGCTTTATAACATTCAAAGAAAACAAGCAACTATTTCACATCATTTTGAGCAGAAAACATGAGCATTTGTAGATCAGGCAAGGAAAAAGTTGTAATAGTTTACAGCACGGCATTGAAATAATGGTTGCAATGTGCAGCGCATACCTGGTTACAATATGCAGCGCATTATCCTCTTGAGGGTAAACCATCTGAAACCCACACGCTCATAACAATACATTTAACCGACAGCTGCTTTCTGACAACCAGGTAAGTCTAGCCTGAGCTGGGTATTCGAAGGGAAAGACCCATGGTTCCACAGGGGGCATATCTGGTTCACGCAGACATACAGGGTATTTTTGTTTTATTCTTTACAGAACTTTACATATTTTACAAAAAAAGGATGGGGCAGATATGTGGATGCCGTGTTTCGTTATATCTGTAGGGCTCGGTGTACAATAAATGGGTGAATAACCGTTGCAACGTTTAACAATTAACCAAAATCTGTTAGTTAACTTGTTTATTTACGGCTTAATTGGCCATGGGGCAATTGCAGTTTTAAAGGGAGTCATTGTTAAGGGCAAACAGAATTTCGACAATTCGCGAAAAGGCAACGAGGTTGGCGAAATTTATCGTAAAAGTTTTCCTTTCTTCGCTTGATTCAGAAACCGCGTTATGAAAATAATAGGTAGAATAGTGACTTAGTCGTCTTGATGTGTGGCGCCGGCGAGTCCACCGAAGACACACTGTCGAGTTTGTGACGAGGGGACAGAAACTACTGTGTCATGTTTCTACGCATCAATATCAGCACAACCTCATTCTCGCTTTCAGCGCGCGGTTTTTTAATTAAGCGAAGAATGGCAAACTTTTAGCGATGAATATCTCAAAGCTCGTTGTTTGTTCGCGAACTTTCTAAATTGGGTTGGCCTTTAATAATGGCTCCCTTTAAAGCTGCAATTGCTACATGGCCCATTAAACCGTTCATTAAAAAGTTAATTTCCATATTCGGCTAAGTAATCAAAATATTGCAACGGTTATTCACCCATGTAGAATCCGCCGAGATCTACGGATGTACAATGCAGACGACATACACGTATCTATATACTACCTCCTTTTAATTAATTCTGTAAAGTTCTGTTATGAATAAAAAAATGACCTGCATAAGCATGAACTCACAACATTGGACATGCCTGGGACGTAGCCATTTCTTCTTTTTGATTATGGGAGTAAGAAGCTTTTAAGTTGGTTGTTTTAAAACTCTGCGAGTTTTAAAACAACCAACTTAAAAGCTCGCAGACAGCGCTTGTTTCTTCAAGACGCTTGTCCGATCGCTGCAGATTCTTCTCCCAAAGATCTCTTTTGGCTCTGTCTTTTGGAACGCCGAAAAGGGACGCCGTTTTCACTCCTTTCACTCGGATGAGGCCCGTTTTGCAACCAGGTGCAGAGCAAGAGTTTTGTCGCTGTTTCGCCGACGGCATTTCGGCACTACCCTTACGCGTTCACCATCCGCAAAATCAGAACACAAGACACGGAACTATGAAATCGTGGTCCCGACACGCGCACCGCTCGAAGTGAAAAACACATGGTTTCACCTTGTGTCGTACCGCAGGGAAAGCTACAAGCGCGAGCTCCTTGCTCTCGGGCACATCTCGGCGGCACGAGCTCTCGTGCACCAAGGGCAGCTGCCAACGCTATGAGCTCGCGCTTCTAGCCTTCGCTCCGGTACAACATAAGGTGAAACGGAGTGTATAAAATCGTGGTACCGACACGTGCGCCGCTCGAAGTAAAAAGACAAAAAAAGCGGGCTGCGCGATTTTTTCCGGATAACTCGACTACAGCGCCGCCACGAACTGTCAATACACGCGCGCTCACGAGCTCCCATTGCCGAGCCGCTCCGGTCCCAACACTACCCAAGTATTCTAGTACACTGTAGTAGTAGGCTGGATCGCGGACCGCGGCCTCGGCAGCTGGGGCCGAGTGTCGCCACCGGCGGCCATTGATTAACACCAGCCAATGCATGGGACTCTATGGGAAGAACGAGAAAAAGTGCCGTTTTCGCCTGTTTCTAAGTTGTTGTCGGCACTGAAACTTTTTGGATGCTTTTCGATAAGCCCGTCAAATAGCTTGCGTACAAACATTAAAACTGACAACCCTCGCAGTTCTTATAAATAAATATTTTGTGGTCGAGAGTGACTCCGCTGTAGTGCAGCTCAATGAGGCGAGAGTTACCTAGAGTGACCGCGGAGTCGGTGGCGGTTTTGTTGAGTTGGGTTTAGCAGACGACAAGCTCGAAGGCTTTGCTACGCGGAATTCGCTCACTCCCGGAAAGCCGCTGTCGAGATGGAACTTCTTTGTCATTCATCAACTTCTGGGCTTCCCTAAGGACGGTCTTATTGGCGGCAAGTTCCTTTGTTTACTCCACTACGAGAGCAAGCTTGCCAGCTCAGCCGCGGTTGCTCCGGTAAGTTTGATTTTTTTATTCGGCGACCGGACGTTTGACAAATACCTATTCAATCTCCAAACACCCGACATAAGGATCGCAGCGCACCATAAAATACTCGCCTCCGAGCACAGCGTACATGCTTCAATATGCTTACTTTTGTGCGTTTCTCCCATAGACTTGCGTGTACTGCCTGGTGTCAAGCAATGGCCGCCGGTGGCGACACCGACGGGCTCCCGATCCGCGATCCAGCCTACTAAAATAGAGATCAGTGGGGATAACACACGTTCGAAACGCGAGCCAAATATTCTATTTTGCTCGCCTGGAGCCAGAGTTGCGCGTTTGATTCCACATGCCGCGTGCCGCCCTCGCCGCTATTCGCCGAGATCCGATCACGTGAGGAGCCGTATCAAATGTCGTGCAGCAAAGTAGACGTTGCACGCGCCCCGGCGTACGTTCCCAGGCTTTTGAGCCCGCCGCGCGCCTCGAACGCGCGGCGCTGCTATTCGCCGAATTCAGTCACGTGAGGAGCTGGATCCACATTCCATGCGTGAACGCGCAACTCTGGCTCCCGTAGGGAGCCTATAGGCCTTTCCAATGTTTGCAAAATCACAGTCCAGCGTGCGACGAACACGCACGTGCTGGGCTGTGAAGACCGCACGCTGGACTGTGATTTTGTAAACATTGGAAAGGTCTATACACCTTTTCCACAAGCGTACAGCCATCTTGAATATCGTCACTTCTGGTATGCGGTAAAACATCTTTTTGATCTCTCTCCGAAGCTGGAAGGTGTTTACGAAAAATGCGTGATTGTCACACATTCTTGATTTGCCTCACCTATATTTTCTCGCATATTCTAGGCTCAAACGTTTTAATATTTTTTCGCCCCGCATACCAGATACGGAACCCACGTGACTGAGAACGACAGGAAACAGAAAAGGTCTATACAGGAACTCTACTTGAGAGCTACGGGCCTATACTCTGTTTCACCTTATGATGTACCGCAGGAAAGGCTACAAGCGCGAACTCCTTTTCTCTGGGGCACATCTCGGCGGCACAAGCTCTCGTGAATTAAGAGCGGCTGCCAACGCTATGAGCTCGCGCTTCTAGCCTTTGCTGCGGTACAACATAAGGTGAAACGAAGTATAGAGTCTATTCACATGACGTCAGACCGCCTTTTAATGTCGAGTCACTACACACAAGCATGGCCGCCGAAGGCCATTGCGGTTTGCCGATAGGCGAGTTTGCTTTGCCTTCTTTTATTTTTCACCAAGCTCACGAATAAAAGTTCCGCTTTATCGCGCGGCGGCCATGTTTGTGGGTGATGACTCAGCAAGTGAATAGACCCTATAGCCTCGAACCAGGAGTAGTTAGTTCCGCGCCGCCACGGAGGGCGCTGAAGTATGAGGTCCTTCCTCGGCGGCCACGGTGTCGGCGGCGTAGCGTGCTGGCCTTTTCTGCGGTGTGGTGGTGTGGTGTTGGTGCGCGGTCAGTGGCTTGCCTCGTGTTTTGCTTTGGTGCTGTGTCGATCACACGTGCCACCATCGTGCACGAAGGTGAGCCTTAAAGGGATACTGAACCAAGGAATTTAGTGTCCATAATAAGTGGCGCACGTTCTTTCCACGAGCCAGCAGCCGCCGGTGTGAGCGAGCACACGCAACAAAAATGACGTCAAAAGCCTCCATTTGTGGTTAAGATGACAGTGAAATGTATGCGCTTCGGGCCAAAGGAGAATAAAGACAAGTTTTTCATCTACACAGTCGTGTCTGGTGTAAAAGGTAAGCGATTAATTGGCCTAACAAGCACGTAGCTTTCACTTGTAGATATGAAAAGCCTGTCTTTATTCTCCTTTGGCCCGAAGCCCCTGCATCTCACTGTCCTCTTAAGCGCGAATGGAGGTTTTTGACGTCATTTTCGTTGCGTGTGCTCGCGCACACCGGCGGCTGCTGGCTCGTGGAAAGAACGTGCGCCACTTATTATGGGCACTAAATTCTTTGGTTCAGTATCCCTTTAATCCGAAGAAGAATAAGAAGGAAGATAACACAGATTTACGGACTCTGCGACTTGGTGGCGGCGTGGCAGCGGTGAGGTGCAACAAGAGGCAATAGAGAGTTTTAGTAGATCGTTCCGATACCTCCGATACTGCCGATCACGATACTCCGCCACTGCCTCCCTTGTGCATGCATAGTATCGTTATCGGGGCTATCGGAGGTATCGGAAAGATCTACTAAAACTCTCTAATGAGCGAGGGAATGGCGGGACTACCGCTGGGAGAAACAACCGGAGCGGTCGGTTTGGGAGGCACCCCATACTTGGGCGCCCGTGCGAGTGAAGCGCTCGGTGCGCTGAACAAAATGTGGTCGCCGTGTCAGACAGGAAGTTATCACCTAAATGTGTTTCTTCCACCGTGATCCCAATAGAGACGGCCTTTTTTTCGTGGGCAGCACCATTTAGAGTACCGCAACGTCTCCAGGAATGCGTCGGATGCTGTGGCCGCGCTGGGTTGGGGCGGAAGCTGACCTTTTCTTCTGCCATTGACATGGAAAAGTGACGCTGTCCGATGAAACACAGTTTCATGACCGCCATCCGGGTCTGTCTGTCTGTCTGTCAACCCAGCAAGGAAGAAAGCACGCAGCAGCCCTTTCCCACTTCTCTCTCACTCCCTTTCCGTAAATCGTCAGTAGATATTTCTCCGGTCTACGGAAGCGCTGCCGCTGCGTCGGGAACCGGCAGACGAGAACAAGTACGGGGCAGATTATTTTATTTCCCCATTCGTCCGGAGGCGATCTTCTCGCAGGCTTCTTTGCGGAATCCGCGGTTCATTTGCGGAACCGGAGCGATGCTCAGATAGTTGCTTTCCTTCTTTGTGTACTTGGTCCACGTGACATTTCTCAAGGCGCCAGGAGATCTGTCGAAAGGCAAGGGCCGCGCGTTATTAAAGACTTGAAAGTAAAGCGGCGAACAATGAAGGTCGTTTCATTTGACAGGCAGAAGCCGAGGTGGCTCGATGGAGAGAATTTACGAAAATCATATTTGGCTTCGCGTCGGGCTGAACTTACACCGCGGCTCATCCAACTAGCCTGATCTTGCCCTTGTAAAAAATACATGCATGAAGGAAAACGCGCATTATGTTTTATATGTAAGTGGAACTGCTTTTTACCAAAATTGTAATTCTTGTGTTTATGTAACTCTGCAAAGAAGCAAAATAGAAAAAGAAAGAAAACACCGCGAGGGTGTTTAATTTTAAGAATAGGTTGCATATTGAGAGTTTGAAACGGACAGGCTGCACATTGAAGGCCAAGGCCCTCAATATACAACTTGTTCGTTTATGAAATCGTCAACTGACCCTCCACGAATGAAGTCACTGGACCCTTGCAGTGACTTTACCAAAGAACGTCCTGGACCTTTGAGGTAGCCGAAGAGTAAATAATGAATGCGCCGAGAAATCGAGGGAGAGGAGGAAACGAGAGCGCGCGGGTGCGTCAGAACACCGACCTCTGGTTGGCTGAATAAAAAACAAGCAAAAAAATCGTTCAGCCTTTCCACTCTCGTGAAGGAGGAAGACCAGCGGAGCTGTATTCGATACACTGTGTGCTTCTTCTTCGTCATCGTCTGTTTTTCACGCTGGTTCCTACGATGAATTCCCACCAAAGCGCCCAAATATCCATTCTTCTATGATAGCTGGAAAGGTTGCCGCCATCCACGAGCGACGGCGGAAACCATACCGGTTGTGTGCTTGTCGCTGTCGATTATAGATGGCGGTAGCTGTTCAGGTAGGTTTGTGTCGACATATACGGACACGATCCTGGGAAATCTAGCCCTTAACGGCTCCGCTATAAAAAACAGTGGGCAGACATCCAGGCATCTAGCATTGAGGTCTACCCACTATCCTTTCAATCAAAGCCGATCAGAGCTCGGCGTCGTCCTGACGTCACCGCACCTCATACGCAAGAAGCAGACGACTTTCTCTCCGTATAGCTTCCTTTTTCTCCACTGCACTCGTCGAACGCGCTAGAATGTAGGAGCCGAACGCCGGAGACCGGCGTTCCGCGTTCTAACGTTTTCGTCGAGTGCAGTGGAGACGAAGGCAGCTAGCTTGAGGTCTACCCACTAATCCTTCCGACCAGAGCTCGGCGATTTGACGTCCACGTGCTCTCTCGTCTCTTTCTCTCCTCCAGCTTCTCGGAGCATTAAGAACAAGGTTCTGTTCACAAACAAGCGTCCGATATTCACAAGACGCGTGCTGAGATCGTGTTCTTGCAGTGAGTGACAAAGCGGCACGCAAAATCGGCGTCCCGTTGTTTGCGGTCGGCAAACCAATACCACTATAGAAGACAAGGCCCGCGCCACGAACTTGAATACGTTGTAAGCACCAGAGGGCGTGCTGCGACTGGTCACACGCGCTGTACATGCTGGCGTCTGTAGCAGTAACTGTTCTAAAGCAAACAGCTAAAACAAATTGCACTTTGGACGTGCGTTCGTATGCACCCCCTTGGTTCACTTTGAATTTTTTATACAGGTAAAGCAAGATTCACATGGTGCGATTTTACTTTTTCGCCAGTTGTGATGCGGCTCGTGCGGCAGAAAAAGCGTGGTGGAAACTCTCAACGTCGCAGCCGCGAAATCACAAGCCAAAGCGCATCATGTGAATCAGGCTTAAGGCGAGCTTCTGCAACGTCTGAACCTGTTCCTATTCGCGGTGAGATGCTCGTTAGGGTCGCCTCTGTTTTTCTCACTATGGGTTGTGAACGTACTACCCACGCGGTTAGGTTTAAATTTTCATCGTGCATAGAAGCTTGGCATTGCACGTGCTTGCGCCAGCAGAGGAAGTTGAAGTGTTTTCACTCTGGGGTGTGAAAACATTCCACGAGGCGGCGATACCCAAACTTCTCGACGCCAATAGCATTTCCCTTGGTGCTGGAGTAATTTTAACGTAATTTGATACACAATTTTGTGGTGTGCAGTCCTGTTATAAACAAAATGTCGTCACTGCATATTAAATGTTTAACTACAAGCTAGAAGTTAAAAATATACTTAAGATCTGAAGCACAATAGCTGCACACAGCGAGAAAGTCACAATAATGAGAGCTGTAAAAGTTCTCGTAAGTGTTTCACACGTACATTTTTTTTTTTAAATTCAAGAACATGAAAACAAATATTGCTACAAAAATTTGGAAGTATAAAACAGCGTGGACGAGGACGGGAACAGGACATCTTTGGAAGATGTCCTGTTCCCGTCCTCGTCCTCGCTGTTTTATACTTTCGAATTTTTGTATCTATTAACCAACACGCTCGTTTTCAATTGTAAATATTGCTCACCCTGTGGAAGCAAAAGACGTCCATAGTTTCAGCAGATCCTCGCTCAGATGCTTCTCCTGAAGAGTGATGTTCAGTGATGTTTGTGACGCATTCAAAGCGTAACCGAGTGACAGAAATACGTCATCCATGTGAGTGGCTTTAGAGAGCTTGGTGATCGAATAAGAAGGCTTGTACCTGAACACATACATGTACACATTAGTGTTCTTTTTTGATGTCTCCTCCGCGAACTGCATCATGGGACAGTTGAAGACAAAGTCTCCGAACGCTTGGCCGATCACAGTAACGGGTGGGTCGTAGCCGTCCTTGTAGAACTTTATCAGTTCCTCAACGTCAGTGATGCCAAGGCCTCGAGTCACAATTTTCAGATAGCCCTCTAGGTCAGCTTGACTTATGTTGGAAGTATCGAAGACCGATTGCTGCTCCAGGAAAAGGTTTCCGAAGTGAGCGCCCTCACTCTCCGTAACCCCGATGATTAGATCCTTTTCAACGACCGTCTCCTTCAGCCCCGTAATGTCGTCGCCTTTTATGTCGTCGTATTCAGTAGGTATGTATATAAGTCGCCAGTTAGCGTCGCCTTGCGCGGAGTCCAACACTATGTTGTCGGTTCTGCTGCGAAGGCAGTCTAGGGGCCTGACCCTTCTCTCGCAACTCAGCTTTTTCATCAGCTTGTCTAGCTCCTTGGAGGCGTCTCTGTTCTGAACTTTCCAGTGACGCATGAAGGGGCTACCGCTCATCATAATAGCCCGGTGGTACAACGAAGAACCATTTTCGATGGTGTTCAAGAGACCTAAGAGCGCGGCACCCACATCATGACCCAAGAGCGTCACGCTGTCGGGGTTGCCACCGAACGCCGCCACATTCTTGCTGACCCATTTGACCGCCATGTACACGTCCCAGAGGCCTTGGTTCCCTTCCAGGCCCAATGCTTTGGACCGGTAGAAGCCAAAGATTCCAAGCCTGTAATTGGGCACCACGACCACGGCCGAGCCCATGGCTGCAAGGTATTTTCCACTGTAAAAAGGGAACGAGTTGCCCCCAGAGTAATAACCGCCTCCGTGCAGAAAGACAATCACTGGGAACTGACGCATGTTGTCCGTCGTCTTTCTAGCCGGTGCGAAGATGTTCAGGTAGAGGCAGTCCTCGGTGGTATTCCTGTTGTCGATTGTAAGTTTGCCCACGTTGCGCGAAGACTGCAAGCAGGACGGCGGCGGGTGCCTGGCGTCCAGGAGGAAGGGTAATGGCTTGTCCAGGTTGTGGAGCCGTTGAAAGCGATTCTGTAGCAGCGGTGGCTTTATGAAAGGCACCCCGTAGTACACGTGGAGCCGATGGTTCCGGAAAGTCTCATCGACGCCATGGACGGGTCCGCTTGGGGGATACGCCACTGGAGTAGAGTACAGATTTTCCGAAGTGAGCGTGACAACGGCCGAAATGGCGATCCATATCACGGCGAAAAGGGCCCTGATGACGATGATGGCTGCACGAAGGTTGCGAATGAGACGCCAGTCTGCGTTTCGACCTCTACCCAGTTTTATCAAACTCATAATAATAATACTACAATCATTACGGGTTCCTAAGACTTATGACTTGGTTAATATAAGGTCTTCGTTTTGATGGCTTGTCCATCAAAACGGTTCATGTAATGGTGAGGCATATAGGTTAAACATAATCGTCTTATTATGAGTGGGATAATGCGATCGATAAAATTCTTTGTAATGTATGTCTCCCAAGAACCTGATCATTTTTTTTATACTAGAAATACATATTTTGTATGGCTGACATCTCAATAAACGTTTAGTTGCTTTATTGCAAAAGCGTCAGGCATATTAATCAACATAAATCACTTTATGAACTGCAGGCGCATGTTGTGCATTTGTTCAAACCCTGAAAAATATTTAAACCCAACCTTCTTGCCAGGGTGACTGTACAACGTAGATGAGCCCTTAGGTTAAAAAAATGACAGGATAAGGAGGAAGTTAGAACCTGAATTCAGTATGAAGAATTCCGAATTGAGATTAACTCAGCAAGCATTTTTAGAGTTTGAATGGAATGAAGTAATACTTCAGTTACAACGTCTGGGCAGCACTCAGGCTCGCTATGTGATAACAGGGAAGCGACTCATGGAGAGCAATTAAAACTCCATAGGGGGCTCCACGTGAATATCACACCACCAATCTTGGCGTGCCTGGCAGACAAAAAGCTCAAGGTACACCTAAGCACTTCTTATGAGTTGTAAAGGCGAAAGCACGAATGCCGTTCTTGCGCGCGTCTTCGTGAAGTTGCCGCGCCTCGCTGACATCGGCCATGCCGCCGCTCAATTGGCGGCACGGAATCGGCTGGCGTGCCCAGGCGGTAGTGGTGCAAAACTATCGATAGTCCTATCGATAGTATCGATAGTCGCCAAAAATTTGACTATCGATAGTAAAAAAACTATCGACAGTACTATCGATAGTCGACTATCGAAAAACTATCGATAGTACTACGGCGATAGTCGACTATCGAAAAACTATCGATAATACTATCGATAGTCGACTATCGAAAAAGCTATCGATAGTCGACTATCGAAAAACCATCGATAGTCGACTATCCAAAAAGCTATGGATAGTACTATCAATAGTCGACTATCAGAAAAAGATCGTTAATCGACTATCGATAGTCGACTATCCTAAACCTATCGATAGTACTGCCGACGGTTTACGATCAATAATTGTGCGACACCGGTAGTTTGCGTCGCTCCCTCTTATCTTTTTCTCGCTGTATTTTTTTTCAAATGGGACACCAACTAGCCCAAGCACTTACCATCCCAACTTTGGTTCAGCTTTCAGTGAAGATGAAGACGGGAGTTTGGGCGAAGAGAGGAGCAAGGGAGGCGAGCGGTGGTGCGGCAACTGTGTTCGCTCCGCGTGGGAATACTACTACAAACAAGTGGTTCAAAACTATCGATAGTCGCCAGAAATCTGCCTATTGATAGTAAAAAGAAACTATCGATAGTACTAGCGATAGTCGAACATCGAAAAACTATCGATAGTACTATCGATAGTCGACTATCGAAAAACTATCGATAGTACTATGAAAGTCAACTATCGAAAAACTATCGATAGTACTATCGATAGTTTTGGGACACTATCGATAGTTTTGGAAAAACTTTCGATAGTATCGATAGTCAATTTATCGATAGTGTTGGAAAAACTTTCGATAGTATTTATAGTCAATTTATCGATAGTTTTGCATCACTACCTGGCGGCCGTGCCGCCGCCCGAGCGCGCCAGACGATTTCTTTTGTTGGCGCGCTAGCTGGATGGATGAATTCGGCTGAGCCCTTTAGATCGGGCGGTAGCTTACGCCACCTAGCGGCGCGGGCACGCAGCGCCATGGGGTGGCGCTAATTCAAACTGACGCGCGGCGGACTCCTTCGGCTTCATTTACTTGCCGTTTTGCGTGACTTTTTCTGCGGCTTCAAAGCTGGGATGCCTCCGACCGCGGCTTCACGAATTTATCTGCCATTTGGCTCGGCTAATGACGTCGGCTCGCTCCATAGGACAGTTAATGCTTTCGCATTAATAAATGTGAACTCGCTCCGGGCGTCATTTGCTACCTATGATTTTCAAAGACGTATTACGTTTTGATGGTGTGGAATACATGCTCAGCAAGCGTTGAGTAAGCTCGCCATTAATTTGCCATGGATTGGGCTATGGTGACCACTCAGTTTTGGACAGGCGCACTGGTCTTGGTACGTTTCTTAATACCGTAAACTGAAGACTTTTCAAAGATCTGTGCCTCTCGAAATGATGATACATTTGGTCCATTTTGCCATGACAACTCCGCAAACGAACCATAAAATACACTGAAGGACGTAGACTTTTTAGGATTACCGTCAAACGTTAAACTCAGCATGAACACCAAAATAAAGCGCTGAGCGGAACGCTTAGTTGAGGGTTACCTGAACTAGTTGAATTAAAAGCTATAAGGTCATAGAAGCGTCTGTCAGTTAAAACCTGCACTGACGTGAACTAATCAATCAGCCATATCTATCCCAATGCTTTGTGAGGACTCCCTAACTTCCAATGTAATTTTCGGGCTTCCTCATTCATCTGTGATATTTCTGAAAGGCGGTAGTAAACGGGACGAACTCGCTCACAAATTTCAGGGACTTCCTCGATGGTTATTTTTTCTTCGATGGTTCCAGTCATCAATTCTGCCGTCATGTTTAGTCGCTCGAGGATTTGTAGAATGTCGACGCTCGAGCATGCTCGTTGTTCTTTTCTTTCTTGCATGCAACATCACTTGAAAATGTAGCCGAGTTTGGCTTCTATACTTCGTTTCACCTTATGTGCGAGCGAAGGCAAAGCTGGAAGCGCGAGCACGAAAGCTCCGTGCCTTCAGGCTTTGCTCGAGCGCGCGAGCTGGGCAGAAACGCAAAAAGCGCTGTTCTCGCGCTTCTAGCTTTGGCTTCGCTTCCAGATAAAGTGAAACGAAGTATACATGCAACTACATTCCGCTTGTGCGCGGTGGTACACATATAATGTTATGTGCACTAGCAGTGTTAAGACTGGTTCACACTGCCCCATTTTCTTACGTTAACTTACGTTACGTATGATGAGTCACCGAAACATTCGTGTCTCGAATGTCGCGTGTCATGCTTTCTCCTTGAACTGGTAGCCTCGCTTAATATGAAGCACAAATGGTCCCGGTGACTTCAACGTAATATTTCGTAGCGGTCACGGGCACCCTTAACCGTGGTTGCTATAACTGCTGTTACGCGGCACCACTGATACCGCACTATACTCTCGGAGAGCTATTTTAGAAGAAGTGAAGAGCGCGCGTGCACTGCTTTGATGGGTGCTCAAGGTGCTCAAGCGCACGTTCGCCCATAGCTTTGACTGCATAGCCGCAGAATGTCCTCCGCAAGTATTGTGCACTAACTGTGGCTTAGCGTAACCGCAGTTAAGTGTGCCCGTGTAACAGGAGTATAACAGGGGTATTAGTGCACAATACTTTCGGAGGACATTCTGCGGCTATGCAGTCGAAGCTATGGGCGAACGTGTGCTTGAGCACCTTGAGCACCCATCAAAGCAGTGCACGCGCGCTCTTCACTTCTTCTAAAATTGCTCTCCGAGAGTATAGTGCGGTATCAGTGGTGCCGCGTAACAGCAGTTAAGCTGAGTTAACCGCGGTTAAGTGTGCCAGGGGTATAACTGTGGCTTAGCGTAACCGCAGTTAAGTGTGCCCGTGTAACAAGGGTATAACAGCGGTATAACAGGGGTATAACAAGGGTATTACTTAACGTAAGAAAATAGGGCAGTGTAAACGGGCCTTACAACTTGTGGTGGAGACGCGGGTACTGTGCTTTGTGAGAAGTTTTGGAGACAAACAAATCAAAGCTTTGGGCGCCCGTGTGCTTGCGCATCTTGAGTAGGCGCGTTCAATTTACCTACACCTCCTGCACCGGTGCAGAAGTGTAGCCCCGAGCGCATTCGATTTGAGGGTGCAGCCCTGAGAGTCTGCACCGCGCTCTTCTATTTACAAAAGTGTAGCACAATTCCTACACCTGCTGCACTCGCTCGTTTTGGAGGTGTAGGCGGGTGCATGATAGAAGACGACGATGGCGGACGACAGCGCGAGGTGGAAGTACATTTTTATTCGATTAGGCGGCGCTAGCGCAGCGGAACTGCACAGTGGCGCACCGGCAGCACTACAGTGTTCTAGAACACTGTAGGCAGCACTATAGGAAGCGAGCATGCCGGCCGCGTCGCGGCAGTCGCCTATTGTTTGCCGCATCAATTGTTGTGGCTTTCTTAGAGCAGAATAGCTACCTTATAAATTACAGCGCTAACCCGCTACAACGCACAACCAACGCAGCGACTGGCAGAAGTTCCCTTAAAGTTCCCCGATGCAACGGACCGGTTTGCCGATAGTTGCGCCCTGGTCGAGGCTTGAATTAGATCCGCACCTTTTCTATGCCGGCCGCGTCGCGGCGGTCGCCTATTGTTTGCCGCATCAATTGTTGTGACTTTCTTAGTGCGGAATAGCTACCTTGGAAATTACAGCGCTAACCCGCTACAACGCACAACCAACACAGCGACTGGCAGAAGTTCCCCGATGAAACGGACCCGTTTGCCGCTAGGGGCGCCCTGGTCGGGGCCTGAATTAGATGTGCACGGTTCCTATTCCTACGTGATTCGAAAACCCCGAGACTGCACGTAACGACACGCACACTCAAAAGTCTCGGTGTGTGTGTGTGTCATTAACTGCAGTCTCGTGGTTTTTGAATCATGTTTAATGTACACCAGCTCGTTTGCGTCCAACATTTATTTCACCATTCCTACACCGGAACTACACTGCACCCTGCCATGCCCCTACACTTTTTCTGCACTTTCCTCTAAATCGAACGCGCCTATACTCCGTTTCACCTTATGTTGTACCGCAGACAAGGCTAGAAGTGCGAGCTCATAGCGTTGGGAGCTACTCTTAACGCACGAGAGCTTGTGCCGCCGAGATGTGCCCTAGAGCAAGGAGCTCGCGCTTGTAGCCTTTCCTGCGGTACATCATAAGGTGAAACAGAGTATAGTGCCGGTCGAGCACGCGCACTCTTCACTTCTGAAATGTCACAGGGGTACCTGGCCGTAGCTTTTCTCCGTCACACATGTTTGTACTGCGTGCTTGCAGACAGTATACTCTGTTTCACCTAGGGTGCCTTCATGTGCGCTTTGCTTAGGGTGGAGTCATCCGGCCATTTTGTCCCACACTTTTATTTTCCTTTTTTGTTCAGAAGCGCGTGAAAGAGCGTGTCCCTGCACGCGCTTGTGGCGCTGACTGTGCTATGGCGACATTTTGTTTTCGTCGATTTCTTTGTATTTTACCCGTGAGCGCGTGCTGTCGGCATCGGGTACTACAAAGGGTGGCATCACCCTAAACAGAAGGACATTGAGGCACCCTAGTTTCACCTTGTGTTATACCGCAGGAAAGGCTGCAAGCGCGAGCTCCTTGCTCTAGGGCACATCTCGGCGGCACAAGCTCTCGTGCACCAAGGACAGCTGCCAACGCTATGAGCTCGCGCCTCTAGCCTTCGCTGTGGTACAACAGAAGGTGAAACGGAGTATAGACATAGCTTGCATGGTGCGTCAATCGTGGCCATGCCGGCATTTTAGGCGCCGCGAGCCTTCGGTTCGCCGTTTAGTTTCACACCGCAGAAGTTGTAGTTCGATGAAATCATTAAGTAGAAATAACCGTCAGTACACCCAGCAATGGCGACACTTGCAAGCTATTCATACTTGTGAGTGACTTTATGCGGCTGAACAGTCATGAGGGCGTGTATATGAACGCCGATTAAAGCTGTGCTCGCGCACTCATTCTCTCGTCTAAAATAGCACAGAAAGTTGTCCACAGTACTCCGCATCAACTCTATTTGTGCTACGTTGCAAAGGCAAGCGTATCGAGTTACCAAAATGGTAACTCGATTTCCCTCGTATTCTTCCTTTCATTTGTCTTGTGACCAGGCCGTGTTTGACGCCATTAACAGACCGGAAGTTTGGCCGGAGGGCAGCATTTTTCACCCGTTCTTTGGCCAACTTGACCATGCTCGTACTTATCCCCTCGAAACGACATCAGATGTAAATGTCGGAAGTGCTTAGCATTTTTTATCAAAATGTTCGAGGACTGCGCACAAAGGCTGATGAGTTTATGTGTAATCTTATTACTGCCGACTTTGACGTTATTTGTTTATCGGAAACGTGGCTCTGCGATGGCATTCCGAATTCGAATTACTTCACACCTAACTACAATGTCTACCGCCGCGACAGAGACTACATAAGCACGGGGCAAAAGCTAGGCGTATTGATTGCGCTTCACTCTTCGCTTGAGTCACATCGAAGGTTCGACCTAGAATCGTATTCTGAATGCTTATGGGTAGAAATTAAAACTGCCGATGGCTTTAATTACCTTATTGGGAACTACTATTTTCCACCACTATGCGATCCTTCAATTTTTATCGAACATCTTGAAACGCTGGAACAACAAGTAAACTTCGATAGGTACAGAGTTCAAATGTACGGGGATTTTAACCTTCCGGAAATAGATTGGTCATTGGACGTTATAAACGGTGGCAACTTAATCACGTCAAATAAGGCAGCTGGGTTGTTATCTTTTATTCATTTTTGTGGGCTTAATCAGCTTAACAATTTCGAAAACTCCGCTGGCAATGTTCTTGACTTAGTGTTATCAAATATTCCAATCGAATCAATCAGTACTGTTTCGATCCCTCTAGTACAAATGGATGTATATAATCCACCTCTCAATGTTCAAATACGGCTGCCAAGAAAGTTGCAAGCATTGAACAGGCCCTCCTCCTACTGTTACCGCAAATGAGATTATTTGGGAATGTATAAATACCTTCATAATTATAACTGGAGCGCTGTTCTTGCAATGGATGACACTAATCTCGCAACAGAAGCGTTTACGTCAGTTGTGCAAGACGCGATTAGCATTTTTGTTCCAAAACGCAATTCTCAGGTTTCTAATTACCCGGATTAGTCTTCCAATGATTTAAAAATGTACCTTAAGAAAAAAGATCATTTTCATAGAATTTTCAAAAAAAACAGGCTCTAACTTCTGGTACACTCAATTTAGTATTTATCGTTCTCTCGTCAAAAAATTGTACTCGCGCGATAAACAGTTACATCTTGATGACATGTCGAGCGCAGTCTGAACCGCCACCCCGAAATTTTCTGGAAGTTTGCAAAGAAGCACACTCGTAACAATGCACATGAAATTTCACTGCGGGATTGTTCTACTGGAAACACTAAGTATTTTTCGTCCCCACCAGAGGTGGCAGACCGTTTTGCAGACTATTTTAGTCAATGCTACACAGTTGGTCAGCCAACTATTCAGCCTATTGACATGAAAGTAAACTGCCAGGATGTTTTATCGGGCTTCAGAGTAGATACGGATAAAATTGAGGAAGGAATCAGAAACCTTAAACCGAAGTTATCTACTGGAGTAGATTGTATTCCGAGCTTTATAATCAAAGGTTGTGGTGACTTGTTCGCACCGATTTTAAAACACATTTTCAACTTGTCACTTCGCTCTGGTTTGTTCCCATCGTTATGGAAGAAAGCGGTTGTCGTGCCAATATTAAAGGGGGGCGATTCATCGGTTGTCAGTAATTATAGGCCTGTTTCTTTATTGTGCGGGTTTTCTAAGGTGTTTGAGAAAGTTGCTCATAAAAGAATAACTCTACTTTCATCAAAAATTAACGACTTCACAGCACGGGTTCATTACGGGACGGTCAGTTGAAACTAACTTGTGCTCCTTTTTACATTTCGCTGCACCAATCATTACGAACAGGGGACAGGAAGATGCTATTTATTTTGATATGTCTAAAGCATTCGATAAAGTTGACCACGAGTTATTGCTCCACAAATTATCGTTATACGGTTGTTGTTCTGAACTACTTCGCTGGTTTCAAAGCTACTTGTCATGTCGTACGAATCATGTTCGAATTTCTAGTGTCCCTTCTAAACTATTTTACTCAACTTCCGGTGTTCCCGAGGGGTCTATTCTGGGGCCTCTTCTGTTTCTGATATTTGTTAATGATATAGCCTCATGTGTACAAAAAGCCGAGCTCCTACTCTTTGCGGATGATATTAAGATTTTTATGCGCGTTGCTACTCCTCTTGATTGTAATGCTCTTCAGCACGAAGTGAATAACATACTGCAATGGTCTTTGGCGAATAATTTGCTCCTAAATCCTACCAAAACTAAGGTTCTTTCTTTGAGCAGACGACACACTGTTATGCATTTTACTTACTCTTTGGGAGGAACTCCAATCGAACGCGTGACTGTGATGAAATATCTTGGTGTGTGCCTTGATAGCGCGTTGTCATTCAATGCCCATGTTTCTTTTATTGTTGGCCGTGCGATGAAAACTCTTGGTATCATATCTCGTATAACTCAAAAGTTCAGACGCCCTGCTTGTATGATTCGTTTATTTTGTGCTTTAGTTCGTTCACGGCTTGAATTTGCCTCTGTTGTTTGGAATTCTCTAACAAGTACACAGTCTTTAAGTATTGAATCAGTGCAAAAAAGAATGATACGCATTTTGTATGATAGACACTTTCAGCGTCGCTTTTATTATGATTATGAATTTCTTCTTAAGAGCGTTTTACTTAAGTCTTTGTCAAATAGAAGATTCGAGCGTGATCTGATTTTTTTGCACAGGGTGGTAAATGGTTGGACTGATGCTAATCAACTTCTGAATTCTGTTGATTTTCATGTTCCTTGTTGCGTTACCAGAAATTTTACTGTCTTTTATATTCAATTCATGTCTAAACTCTCACCACTGTCCCGTATGCAAATTTCATTTAATACAATCGCATCCTCTACTTTGGACATCTTCACAAATCTCCCAGTTTTTCGCCGGAACTTAGCAAGTCTAGTTGAAAGTTGAAACTCTATTACATTTTGTGTGAAGTGTGCGACCTATTTGTAGTCATGCTAATTTGTACATTGAAGCTGTGCGTGTGCTGTGTTTCTTCTTGTTGTCTTGTGTGCGCCAATGTGAAGACCCGCGTGGTTGTTTTTGGGCACATTAAATAAACAAATTATTATTATTATTATTATTATTATTATTATTATTATTATTATTATTATTATTATTATCTTCCGCAATGCACCAACGCTGTCAAAGTCAGTCAAAGCGCTAGCGCGAGCGCGTGTGAATGGGATGCAAGACGAAGCCACGCGCTCTCTCAGCGTTGCGGGGTTGGAGCGCTGCGGAACCTACGCAAGCCATGGCCATGTAGCACAAAATATGTGACTAAAGGCTTGTTCACACGATGCATTTTTCTCGCGCATCTAGTGTCGCGAAATGTAGTTTCGCGAAATGGTTGCGCCGTCTGAACGAGTCCGAAAAGGACGCGCGCATCTAAAAAAAGTTGCGCGCACACCTCGCTTTTGGAGCGAGCTTTTGCTGAAACTTTGCCGAGTCCTGTCAATCACTCTGAGGGCGCCGCCAATGGCCGCTCAGAAACGCTCTCACGTGGCCTTTGAGGGGGGAGCGAGCTGTTTGAGAAGACCACTTCACTGCCGGTGTTGTAGCCGAGCCAAATCCGAAAAAACCGAAACCACGAACGATGGATACTGCCGGCGCTTCCGCAAACACGTCAAGGACCACTGAAGGAAAAGTGAGTAGCATATCGGAAAAAAACAATCCAGCGATGAACGAAGACAATTAGCGGGAGTTGGCGAGATTAGAATAGTGCTCATAGCGTTGTTGTCGCGACGATACCACTGGATAATACCCCTGTTACACGGGCACCATTAACCGTGGTTAACGCTTTAACTGCTGTTACGTGGCACCACAGTTACCGCACTATACTCTCAGACAGCTATTTCAGAAGAAGTGAAGAGCGCGCGTGCACTGCTTCGATGGGTGCTCAAAATGCTCAAGCGCACGTTCGCCCATAGCTTTGACTGCATAGCCGCAGAATGCTGTCCGCAAGTATTGTGCGCTAACTGTGGCTTAGCCTAACCGCAGTTAAAGGGATTGTCCGGTGAAAACCGGAAGTTCTTAAGATTTCGTGATGGTTACCTGGTGGGAGCCTAATGATTAACATAGGCCATTTTTATTCCATTAAACAACACCCCAATTTAGTGTAATCAACGACGGATAATTGAACGAAACTCCATGCCGAATTTCGCATGTATCAACGGCTGCACTCGCATGCCTGACGTGACGTCACACCAGTCTTGCAATTGTCATATCCTATGCCTCATTCCTCCGTGGGAACACTGTGCTCCCGACGCACCGCAGCATTCCATATTACTCGCCACTGTAAATGTCGCGGAGAAGTGTGGAGCGTGACAACCGCACAACACAAATACCCTTTCATTCTAAAAAAAAAAAAAAAAAAATATCTAGCGCAGCAGCGAGGGTGAACCACGTCGTACCGCTCACGCGGAGGACAAAATTCGAAGTGCACTTCAGTTCGGCGCGTTCTTTGCCTGATGTTACCTCAGAAACTCCGCTTCCCTGAAGGTGGAAGAGGAAAACGCCGTTTATGCACGCTTGGGTTAAAATACAATTACTCCTCCAGGGAAGCACACAAAATTCAGATTTGTCGTGGAAGATGCTCCTACAGCCATTGACAATGAGGTCTAAATGTTTTCATGAATACAAAATTTGACCGGATAATCCCTTTAAGTGTGCCCATGTAACAGGGGTATAAACTGAAACCAAGTTTGCTTTGTTTACATTCGAACGTGAAATCATTTGCGCTCTCTGAAACAGTGCACAGTAAAATCGGGGCAGACATGGGCGCCGAGAAGTAACCAGATTGGGCACGTAGCGTTATAGAATACCATGTGCATTGATAGGAGCTTTGGCAATGAATTGGCTGCGTACGGGCGCCGGCACATGTCCTGCACGTACAGGTTGCCGCCTCAATCGGCTTTGCGCACATGCGAGATCGCTCCAAGTATTGAATTGAATTGACTGCATAAAATGCGCAAAGCAGGTCCCCAGATAAATAGCGATCTGATTCGGAGCGCCACATTATGGTCAACACCGAAACCATTTTCGCGAGTCAAAACGTCATCGTTGTTGCACGTGAAGCGGTACGTGTGAACGAGCACATTTCGCGAAACTTGAGTGTCGCGAAACTGTTGCGCGCCTAAAAGATGCATCGTGTGAACAAACCTTTAAGGCCCGTTCACACGATGCATTTTTCTCGCGCATCTAGTGTCGCGAAATGTAGTTTCGCGAAATGGTTGCGCCGTCTGAACGAGTCCGAAAAGGACGCGCGCATCTAAAAAAAGTTGCGCGCACACCTCGCTTCTGGAGCGAGCTTTTGCTGAAACTTTGCCGAGTCCTGTCAATCACTCTGAGGGCGCCGCCAATGGCCGCTCAGAAACGGTCTCACGTGGCCTTTGAGGGGGGAGCGAGCTGTTTGAGAAGACCACTCCACTGCCGGTGTTGTAGCCGAGCCAAATCCGAAAAATAAAAAAACCGAAACCACGAACGATGGATACTGCCGGCGCTTCCGCAAGCACGTCAAGCACCACTGAAGGAAAAGTGAGTAGCATATCGGAAAAAAATCCAGCGATGGACGAAGACAATTAGCGGGAGTTGGCGAGATTAGAATAGTGCTCATAGCGTTGTTGTCGAGACGATACCGCTGGATAAGAAACCATCGAGTAAACTGAAAGCAAGTTGGCTTTGTTTACAAGCGAACGTGAAACCATGTGCGCTCTCTGAAACAGTTGGCACAGTAAAATCGGGACAGACATGGGCGCCGAGAAGTAACCAGATTGGGCACGTAGCGTTCCTTTGAATACCATGTGCATTGATTGGAGACGACGACGACGACGATGACAGGAGGCTGTGCCGGGTGACCGCGGCGCTAGGTTCTGGCCCTGAACATGAATGCATGGGGGGTGGAAGCCGTCTACCTCGACTGGGCCACCCCCCTGGAGCCGCTGCCTTCACCGAAGCGAGCGACCGCACCGTCATGCGCCAGGACTTCGCCCTTGAGAATGTATATCGGACGGCCCGCCGAGGGTCGCCTTGGCTCTTTGGCCTGCTCGCCTGGGCTGTCACCGGACCTCCAGGACTCACGCGGCGGTTCGGAGGAGCGGGTCGTACTTATCATGCATGGCGTCTTCGTCAGCGCCGGGCCGCCAGGACTTTCCCAGCCCCAACGCACGGTGGGGCCTGCGGACGCCATTCTGGAGAGCTTGCCTGGGGGGCTATGTTGCGCTTTTTGGACTCCCAGGAGACTAGGGAGAGGGAAGTGACGTCAACAACGCAGCAAATGCAGATTGGATGTTGATTTTGTTTTCTTCTGTCAACATCCAATCTGCGTTTCTCTAGTCGTTGACGTCACTTCCCTCTTTCAAGTCTCCTGGGAGTCCAAAAAGCGCAACATAGCACCCCAGGACACTTCTGCCAGCTGGACGGGGCACCGGCCCAGCGAGCAGCCCACTGGGAAGCACTGGGCCCTCATCGCCCGCAACATCGGCCCGCGCCCTCACCCGCGGGCTCTATTTCACATCGTCAGCACCTCTCTGTCATCTATACGTCGTCGACTTCCCCTTGTACATATCATCTCATAATCATCATCACTAGACGTGGCACCGCGGGCCTCCATGGTACGGGCTGTCGCCTTTCCGCGGTGCCACGGCTCTCCTGAACTAATAAAGATTATTATTATTATTATTATTTGACAATGAATCGGCTGCGTACGGGCTCGGCGCCGGCACATGTCCTGCACGTACAGGTTGCCGCCTCAATCGGCTTTGCGCACATGCGAGATTGCTCCAAGTAGTGCAGTACGTGAGAAAAAAAAAAATTAAAGTGAATTGACTGCATAAAATGCGCAAAGCAGGTCCCCAGATAAATAGCGATCTGATTCGGAGCGCCAGATTATGGTCAACACCGAATCTATTTTCGCGAGTCTAAACGTCATCGTTGTTGCACGTGAAGCGGTACGTGTGAACGAGCACATTTCGCGAAACTTGAATGTCGCGAAACTGTTGCGCGCCTAAAAGATGCATCGTGTGAACAGACCTTAACTTCGAGTACAGAGCCTTTACACATTGCCCTAGTTACCCGAGCGCTCTTATCCCCCTGTCAGACGGGCTAGTTTAGTGTCACTACAAGCGAGTGCACTTCAACCCGTCGAAACACACTCCAAGTGTGTTGGTGCTACACGGGAAAACTTAAGGTCTGTTCACACGATGCATCTTTTAGGCGCGCAACAGTTTCGCGACACTCAAGTTTCGCGAAATGTGCTCGTTCACACGTACCGCCTCACGTGCAACAACGATGACGTTTAGACTCGCGAAAATAGTTTTGGTGTTGACCATAATGTGGCGCTCTGAATCAGATCGCTATTTATCTGGGGACCTGCTTTGCGCATTTTATGCAGTCAATTCACTTTAATTGTTTTCTCTCACATACTGCACTACTTGGAGCGATCTCGCATGTGCGCAAAGCCGATTGAGGCGGCAACCTGCCGGCGCCGAGCCCGTACGCAGCCAATTCATTGCCAAAGCTCCTATCAATGCACATGGTATTCATAGAAACGCAACGTGCCCAATCTGGTTACTTCTCGGCGCCCATGTCTGCCCCGATTTTACTGTGCCAACTGTTTCAGAGAGCGCACATGGTTTCACGTTCGCTTGTAAACAAAGCAAACTTGGTTTCAGTTTACTCGATGGTCTCTTATCCAGCGGTATCGTCGCGACAACAACGCTATGAGCACTATCCTAATCTCGCCAACTCCCGCTAATTGTCTTCGTTCATCGCTGGATTTTTTTCCGATATGCTACTCACTTTTCCTTCAGTGGTGCTTGACGTGCTTGCGGAAGCGCCGGCAGTATCCATCGTTCGTGGTTTGGGTTTTTTCGGATTTGGCTCGGCTACAACACCGGCAGTGAAGTGGTCTTCTCAAACAGCTCGCTCCCCCCTCAAAGGCCACGTGAGAGCGTTTCTGAGCGGCTATTGGCGGCTCCCTCAGAGTGATTGACAGGACTCGGCAAAGTTTCAGCAAAGGCTCGCTCCAGAAACGAGGTGTGCGCGCAACTTTTTTTAGATGCGCGCGTCCTTTTCGGGCTCGTTCAGACAGCGCAACCATTTCGCGAAACTACATTTCGCGACACTAGATGCGCGAGAAAAATGCATCGTGTGAACGGGCTCTAAAATGATGGCAATGACGATGGGTAAGTAATGGGCACGCAAAATATTACAGTGCATACGCGTTTTTTTCATTAATAACTTCGTCGTCTTATTAGAAACACGTTTTCACATATTGTTGCGCTAAGTCACGATCTTTAATCCAAATTTAAATCCAATTTGATCATTACGATCAGCCATTACAAGCCAGTTATACACGTCCGCACGTCGGTACGACTCTTATGATGTACCGCAGGAAAGGCTACAAGCGCGAGCTCCTTGCTCTAGGGCACATCTCGGCGGAACAAGCTCTCGTGCGTTAAGGGTAGCTCCCAACGCTATGAGCTCGCGCTTCTAGCATTGTCTGCGGTACAACATAAGGCGAAACGGAGTATAGACCTTTTCTTTAATGGCGCCGCCATCTTGAGAATTGTGGCGCCGACGACGCCGTCTAGCGGCTTAGAAAAAGAAATACCGGCTAGTTCTGGCAGCACAGCTATCTGGGTAGGCAACGGTGTGGGTATGGGGGGAACTTGGCTAGACTTGGCTATGGTGGGCTGCAGTAACTTGGTTGGAGCTTGTCCGGTTGAATCCAGCTGCCTACTCACAGGCCATCACCTTGCCTTCTCGAGAGAACGAGGACGAAGACGGTGGGGTGTTGTGATTGAGCTTCCACAGCGAAGTATATATGGGCAGTTTAATGTGGTCTATGCAGGTAAGCTCTCGGCATTTCATAGCTCCATCTTGAGTGGTGGCATGTAGACTTTTTCATACCTTTCACATACTATGGGGCTTGCAGTGATAACCTAATTAGACCACCTGCACCGGGAATTAAAATCGGTCCTCTTGTCGTAAACGAAGTGGTCGTGAGCTTAAACGCGGCGTTGAGTCTGATACGAATCTCTCGCGATTCAAGCTCGCAATCGACTGACTTCATAAATAAGGATTCTTGGGGGAAATGCGAAGCTCGATAACATTGCAGCCACACTCGCGCTGCAGCTTCTTGTGCTCATGGCACACTTTCTGCTATTGTGCTTGTGCTAATTATCCATCCGACGACCACGCAGTGGTAGCCGGGCAACCGCAGATTTTCGGAAATTGCAGCACGGTAAAAAGGAGCACTCGGAACGAACTCATGCACGACGTCCGTTTTTAAGCCTTTTCGCCCATACCCTTGGCGGTTGCATACCCTGTGTCAGCGGGCAATCCAAAAATACACCAGGTCGAGGGTACCTCAGTTACTGGCTGGTTTGAGGTTATGCGAAAAAGGTCTATAGACCTTTCTAATGTTTACAAAATCACAGTCCAGCTTACGATCTTCACAGTCCAGCACGTGCGTGTTCGTCGCTTCGGAAAGCGAGCAAAGCACGCGCCATACGCACGAACAGTCAAAATGACACCGGCCACACGCTCTTTTTGGAAAGGTCTATAGACCTTTCCAATGTTTACAAAATCACAGTCCAGCGTGCGATCTTCACAGTCCAGCACGTGCGTGTTCGTCGCTTCGGAAAGCGAGCGAAGCACGCGCCATTCGCACGAACGCTCAAAATGGCACCGGCCACAAGCTCGTTTTTGGAAAGGTCTATACCAGCCAGTAACTGACGTACCCTCGACCTGGTGCATTTTTGGATTGCCCGCTGACACAGGGTATGCAACCGCCAAGGGTATGGGCGAAAAGGCTTAAAAATGGACGTCGTGCATGAGGTAGTTCCGAGTGCCCCTTTTTACCGTGCTGCAATTTCCGAAAATCTACGATTGTCTGGTTACCACTGCGTGGTTGTCGGATGGATAAATAGTTTTAAAAAGCATAAGAACAATAGCAGAAAGTGTGCCATGAGCACAAGAAGCTGCAGCGCGAGTGTGGCTGCAATGTTATCGAGCTTCGCATTTTCCCCAAGAATCCTTATTTATGAAGTCCGTCGATTGCGAGCTTGAATCGCGAGAGATTCGTATCAGACACAACGTCACGTTTAAGCTCACAACCACTTCGTCTACGACAAGAGGACCGATTTTAATTCCCGGTGCAGGTGGTCCAATTAGGTTATCACTGCAAGCCCCATGGTATGTGAAAATTATGATAAAGTCTACATGCCACCACTCAAGATGGAGCTATCAAATGCCAAGAGCTTACCTGCATAGACTACAATAAACTGCTCATATATACTTCGCTGTGGAAACTCAATCAAAACACCCCACAGTCTTCATCGTCGTTCTCTTGAGGACGCAAGGTGATGGCCTGTGAGTAGCCAGCTGGATTCAACCGGACAAGCTCCAACCAAGTTATTGCAGCCCACCATAGCCAAGTCTAGCCAAGTTCCCCCCATACCCACACCGTTGCCTACCCAGATAGCTGTGCTGCCAGAACTAGCCGGTATTTCTTTTTCTAAACAGCTAGACGGCGTCGTCGGCGCCGCAATTCTCAAGATGGCGGTGCCGTTAAAGAAAAGGTCTATAGACCTTTTCTTTAACGGCGCCGCCATCTTGAGAATTGCGGCGCCGACGACGCCGTCTAGCGACTTAGAAAAAGAAATACCGGCTAGTTATGGCAGCACAGCTATCTGGGTAGGCAACGGTGTGGGTAGGGGGGGAACTTGGCTAGACTTGGCTATGGTGGGCTGCAATAACTTGGGTGGAGCTTGTCCGGTTTAATCTAGCTGGCTGCTCACAGGCCATCATCTTGCTTAGGGGTGTCGCGAACTTTTGTCGAACCAGATTTTTAGGTCGAACTTTCGGGATTCGACTAGGTCGAACCGGTTCGACGAACCTTCGAACTTTTCACCAGATTCGACCGGTTCGACTTTGTGGACAGTGTGGCCAGACCTTGATACAAGCATGTCTAGGTTTGGAGAATTTTTTTTTTATGCAAAGGGTTATTTTATTTTATAAACAGTTACAATTAAAATAAACTAATTCTAATCACTGAAAAAGTTAATAACTTAGTTTTTTTGTACTGTATTAACTGAAATAACCAATCAGCGCTGCCCTTAACTCATCCCTTAGCCATCACCATCCAATCCGAAGCCAACTGGCCAGCCTGTCGCGCATGCGCACAGGAGTCGAACCTCAACACAAGGTTCGTCGAATTTTCCACTAAAAGTTCGAAAAAGTCGAACCTGGTCGAACTCGAACCTCGGCCGGTTCGCGACACCCCTAAATTCTTGCTTCCTCGAGAGAACGAGGACGAAGACGGTGGGGTGTTTTGATTGAGTTTCCACAGCGAAGTATATATGAGCAGTTTAATGTAGTCTATGCAGGTAAGCTCTCGGCATTTGATAGCTCCATCTTGAGTGGTGGCATGTAGACTTTTTCATACCTTTCACATACCATGGGGCTTGCAGTGATAACCTAATTGGACCACTTGCACCGGGAATTAAAATCGGTCCTCTTGTCGTAGACGAAGTGGTCGTGAGCTTAACCGTGACGTTGAGTCTGATACGAATCTCTCGCGATTCAAGCTCGCAATCGACTGACTTCATAAATAAGGATTCTTGGGGAAAATGCGAAGCTCGATAACATTGCAGCCACACGCGCGCTGCAGCTTCTTGTGCTCATGGCACACTTTCTGCTACTGTTCTTATGCGTTTTAAAATTATTTATCCATCCGACGACCACGCAGTGGTAGCGAGACAACCGTAGATTTTCGGAAATTGCAGCACGGTAAAAAGGAGCACTCGGAACTAACTCATGCACGACGTCCGTTTTTAAGCCTTTTCGCCCATACCCTTGGCGGTTGCATACCCTGTGTCAGCGGGCAATCCGAAAATTCACCAGGTCGAGGGTACGTCAGTTACTGGCTGGTTTGAGCCTTGAGGTTATGCGAAAAAGGTCTATAGACCTTTCCAAAAAAGGACACTTGGCAGGTTCCATTTTCAGTGTTCGTGCGTATGGCGCGCGATTTGCTCGCTTTCCGAAGCGACGAACGTGCGCGTTCTGGACTGTGATTTAACACGTGTGGACTGTGATTTTTGTAAACAGTGGAAACGTCTATAGGAGCTACAAGAACGTGTTCCGGGCTTTCAACGTCCCTGTCGAGCAGGCGCGCTTGCGCAGTGCAAGCCAACGCTCGTGCAAGCATCGTTCGGGGTGATGTGCTCGTGCTTTTAACTTCTGTTTCTATTGCACGAAGAGGAAAAAGCTTTGGGCAGGATTCTAGAGCGTAGAAAATGGCGGCGATGCTTGTCGCTCAACGATGGCTCGACCATCGCGTACAATGACGGGTTTTCTGCGAGCACCCGGTTGCCTTCGCTATGTACGACGACTGTTTCTGACGACAGTACCGCTTGTCGAAAAGCACCGTGCGATCGCAGTGTGACCAGCTGCGCGCTGAGAGATGGAGACGATGAGAGATGATGACCGTCCAGCAGCAGCCACCAATCGAATCGCACTGAGATTTTGCGCAACGGGAAGCTACAAGGGCGCGGTTGCCACCGATGATCTCATAGCTAATGCCCAGTCGATGGTGATCAGAGCCGTGACGGCCGTCGCGAGTGTCGCTGTCAACCGGCTGGGAAGAGGCGGCTGGGTCGACAAAACCCTGGGCCGAGGAAGCTGAGGCATGTGCGAAAGAAGGCTTTCGTCGCCACCACAACAAGCACACCGACGTCGTGGGGTGCGTTGACGGAACCCAGAATCTAACTGAACCTTCGTTACCGCCATCATCGGTCTGAAGGAGACCCTCACCGTTCTGAAGGCCTCCTACACTTTGCCGCAAACACCACTTTGCCATTAACGACATGGGGGTAAGTACTTAAAACTTCAGGGTTTCTACCGCTTCGAAGTTAGTGCACGCTTAGTGCCTATGTCTACAGTTGACCATTTATTGCGGTTTGTAGCTACTGTCATTCACGCAATAAAATCTGGGTGGGCTGCTGATGTCATTTTATTGTATCAATTAGATATTCTACCTTTCTACGCCAAGCTTCTGGAGTTGCTTGTCAGTCATCGGACAGTCCTAAGAAACACTGTTCGATTCCGTGCCATTAACTGTAGACGAGAAATTAAGCCAGTACAATTTTGTGGATGGTTGTCACCTCCGTGACCAAGAAAAACAATAAAGATACCATTGTCCTACATTCAACACACGTATGTTTAATGTAAAGGTTATGATACCAATTAAATAGATTGTCGTTTCAAAAGTGACAATAACTCATTGAAATTAAAGAGTAGTGTTAACTGGATTTGTTTAAATTTGCCTGCGCTGCAGAGCAAATACGCACTGTTGACTTATCACCATCAAGCATAAACAACAAGCGGAGGCAGAGTAGATGTGTGAAGGAAAAGCGAGCATATGCTAAAGAAAGAACTGCTACTAACGTGAAGAATGTCAGCAACTATCTTGCCATTGTGGCACGAGCTCAGTTTCTATGCACAGGCTTATGGCAGCCTGTGAATGTAGGATGCTCCCCATATGGTATCAACCAGTGGCGAAGCCAAGGGGGGGGGGGGGGCGGGCTTATTGGGCTTCGACCCCTTCCCCTCCCCAAATCCTGCGGGCCCTAGAATATGCACACAAATTTTGACAACATCCCCCCCCCCCCGCACCCCAAGTCATGAACATCTCATTCACCTCAACTTCCCTCCCCCTTCACCCCCTCAAAAGTTCCTGGCTACGCCACTACGATCAACAGCACTCAATAGATAGTCAACATTATCAGGACAAGCGAAATTTCTTTTATTTTATGCACCATATAGGCATGCGTTTCTGTCTTTATATGCATGCAGGCAAAGCACACACTTCAGAAAACACTTGCGTGAAGGCTACGTTCACAATGCAGTCCCCGACAAACGTTCAAGGCGTTAACAAATTCCACAAATTAAATTTTCAACGAAACGCGTTAGATTTGCAAAACGCTGGCAAGCTTACATTGCGTTTTACATAATTCAATTCACCTTTGTCGTCCGATGAATCGGCAGTCAGCGATACACAAACCTCAATGAGCTTGTCGTTTGTTTCTTGCCGTTGGGGCGATCACTGGCGGTCGTGGCGGCGGCACAATTCTTTCTCAGACCGTTGGCTGCTGCCTCCGTGCTCGCAGAAGCGTTGGTTACTTTGTGACAAGATGAGGTTTTGAATCTTGACTCATGGCAAAGCTGAATGAAGGTATCTTACCGTCTTCATAATCTCAGCAAGGCTGCCGTTACGAGCCACAACACCACAACTTTTAAGCTTCATAACACCGGCACAGATAGAAGCCAAGTCTTGCATCTCGCCAAGTGTTATACCGGAGACGTTGAACGCCAGCTCACCGTGCTCTTCAATCCGGTCCTGCCGTTGAATGGGCTCATCTAGCAGCACGAAAGCATTCGTGTGCGCGTTGATCAAGTTACCGATCGCATGTCAAACCCCAGCCGCCGGTCGATCCGACGAGCATCGCGGCCATGTTCTTTCGAGTTCATCACGCCGAGGGTACGGGTGTCGAGTTAAAACAATGCAAATACTCTCGTGCATTCTTGTTCTTACGTCATTTTGTCGTCACAACCCGAACTCGAAAAGCGACTGTTAGCGGCAAACAGAGGCTTTCTAGTTTCACGAACGTTTACAATGGCAAAGAGCGTTGAATCGTCACGCGCAATGAAGCCAATGGGATAGCGAGGTACCTATGTAGGGACGTGTAATAGCGGTTTTCTTTTTTTTCTTTTTTTTTGCACGAGTTTTTTGTAAATAAAAAAGTAAGTAAAAAGACTGCCCCAAATTATGCGGTCGCGTCCATTTCTTCAGCGCCGAAAGCAAAGAGCATGGCTTATGGGGACTACCGTCGTAATCACTGCTGTGAGCAAAGGGAGCAAAGCATTATTAACACTGCCCGGAGAAATTTTCCTGCATCATCCACAGCATGTTCACAACCGGTGCACTCTGCGTCAATCTCATGACTTGTGATATATTACCACAGAGTCGTCGTCAGCTCTGTACCCATTTGGAGTCTCCTTCACAGGCGGGGCTATGTTGCGCTTTTTGGACTCCCAGGAGACTAGGGAGAGGGAAGTGACGTCAACAACGCAGCAAATGCAGATTGGATGTTGATTTTGTTTTCTTCTGTCAACATCCAATCTGCGTTTCTCTAGTCGTTGACGTCACTTCCCTCTTCCAAGTCTCCTGGGAGTCCAAAAAGCGCAACATAGCACCCCAGGAAATTTCATTTTCAGCTTATGTTCTCGGAGGCTTCACAAAGGATGATCGGTGTCGCAGCGTACCTTCAGATAGTATTTTCTTCTCGTAATACGATCCGCATCGTGCACAAACAGGAAAAGCAACGACGCAAACGAGTCACAAACACCACAAGGTCGTTACAGCGGTTTTCGCCATGTTTGTTTTGAAAGACCGTAGCGAAAGACTTCGAGAAAACAAGTTGAGATATCTTAGGTAAATTTTCTTTACGTCATAATTATTGAAATAATCTTCCGTATTTTATAAAAGGATAATATTATTTTTCTCTGTTTCCTTCTATTTTCCGGAAGGTATCCTTTTCTCCGTTATTCGCTCGTCCTAACTCCCGGAGGAAAAAAAGAAGAGAACGAAAAGTACAGGGGGTAGAGTGCCTTCATACACACGCGCGCTTTTGCTTGAGTGGTGATATCTCAGCCATTTTTACGCCCAATCGTTTTTTATGCATTTTGAAGTACACGCAATCCGGTGTCAATCAGCTCGAGCGCGTAGCTTTGACTAATGCAGAGACGCCATTTTAGCGCCCAAGTCACGCACCCAGAGCGCGAGAGCGTCACGCGCTGAACATTCAGTGCAACAATGGATGTCTTCACCCTGAGACAGACAGACATGTAGGCACCCTAACAGGGGGAAATGCGGGGATTTCTGCGCCCCAACTGCGTGGACTCGTCATCGCGACGTAGGGGGATCGTCAAATTCTAGCTGAGCGCGTGCGTGAACCCGAACGTTGGGGCGGAGCCTCAAACAAGAATCATTCTAGTTTGAGGCTCCGCCCCTTCTTTCTCGATACGTCACAACTCAAAAGTACCCGTTTGCGACCAGAATAGCACCCCTGGATGGCTAGGTTGGACATTTGAGAAAAGGTACATGGATGTGACGTAATGGAAAGGAGGAACGTATCCTAGCAACACTCACGTGGCAGGTCTGCCCACTTTGACGCCGCTACGTCATCGCAAACTTGACACCTGTCACCCGTTTGAGCGACGTCCGGAGCCAACCCCCGACGAGCGGAAGGAGCTACGCATTCCCCGAGGCGTCCCTACGCGCGGGGTACGGGGTAGGATTTACTACGACGCGGGGAGCAGTTCCTGCGTTTAGTGAACGAACGGCAACCAATCCTGTGCGTCGCTGGCCGTCGCATCTGTTCTAGTACAGGCAAAAATATTAAAAAACAATAAAAACCTGTTGGGCGTTGTTAAAACAAACCGTTTATTTCTGTCCTTTTGCAATACATTTAAGAGTTAATAGGAGAGAAAGTTGTTTCAATGTTACAAGGAATGCGGGATGCGCGCTTCGCGCCTTCTTTTAAAGCAACATGTTGGAGCAAACCAGAATCGCGGGGTTGATGGCTGCACATAAAGAGCTCCCGTTTCGTGGTCCCGGCGCGTAATGAAGGCGCGGAAGCAAGCAGACGACCTGAACAAAGACGCCTGCTTGCTCTGTTGAACCCAAGAAACATTCGGTTGATATGACTTACCCTGAGACAGGGAAGAAACAAGATTCGTAAAAGGGACGCGGTCAACACACAGCGTATCCAAAAACAGCTGTGTGTGCGGAGACCTGCCTAAATTTCTTTTCCTTCCTGTCTCAGGTCAAGGTATGTCCACATTTACGAGCTCGCCTGCGCCTTCACCTTTTTTGAGACCTACAGTGTAGTCATAACTTGCAACAGCAACTACTTTCATCTTGTCTGGAATACCTCAGTAGCAAACTTCGCCACGTCTTTTTTGTATATGCTGTAAACGACTTAATTTTCGCGAATCGCCTACAATTCGCAAGAAATAGGTCCCGCGAACAATTCCGCTAAGATGTCAACACATTGGAATCTATATTGAGATCCCACCGCGTCGTGAAAATTAGAACCCGCGAATTATTCCAAAACTTCAGCTTTAACCTAAATCGCGAAATATTGAGCCCTCAAAAAATAGGTCGCTTACAGTATATTATTGTCTATCTACATTTCATCTTGTCTCGAATATAGCAGGCCTTCGTGTATATTAGTAGATATGTTACGAGATACAACCTAGAGGTAGTGTGCTGCAAAACGTGATCAAAAGAGATCAATGTTTGACATAACATGTGATTTAAGAATGTCCGGCTGTTTACGTTATGCTATGCAAGTCAGTGTTAATTTTTACTTTCGAGAATGAAATATTGCAAAACCTGTTTTCATATAATTTTACTTTTTCAAGTTACGGTTTTGCATTCTAAAAATAAAGCACTTTCAAAAATAAACTAGCTGTGCAACATAACATAAACCCTGATACTCTATGTAAAAAAGGACACATACACCGAAAGGTCTCAAACACAGCTGAAATTTTTATTTTCCAAAAAGAGCTAAAATAGGCACCATGACAAAAAGTAAGGGGGAGAGAGAAACCTGGAATGACGTGAGAGATCCTGACACAAATCCCAATACTAACATCAAGAGGCACACCTGAGTGATGTAGGCATAATACAGAGGGTAATAACGGGATGTTTAAAACCACAGGGGATATGAAACAATACCCAATATGGCAATATCCCTGGTTTAATCAACACCGAAAAATAGGTCGTCACAGGTCTACAAATGGTCTAAAGTATTTCTCGGCTCTTTGCAGGGGAAAGCCAGGTGACCTTTGTCGGTTTGGCAACTCGCAAGCCTTCTCTGTCATTATCCCACACATTTCCTGCCTTCTGCTCATAAAATCGAAAGGCTATCGATATCACCGCTATGCACTCAACACATATCCGGGGGCAGTACCATCCGTCTCTAAACACAGCACATGAAATACCTGTGAACAAGTCCATCATGTTCCTCGACCTCACACTGGAAAAGATATAAACATATGTTGGAAGTATGAACCAAGGTCATGCAAAAGATTTCTTTTGTTTGCATCTGGACATTCCAAAACTATAAAACGCAGTGTTTTCGACATCGCTCTTGTATCGGCCTTAAAAAAATATTGTCACCAGAACCATGGGTAAAGTTTTGAAAAGCAATTTTCCTGCCTACGTGATTCTGGCTATCCGATTGGTGTCCTGGTACGCTCACCTGAAAACATTTGCACCTAACTAACACAAATCAGCTGACACAGATATGGAACAGAGAAGACAAGAACTAAGCAAAAAATTGTAGTACCCTACATTCATGGCATAACCCATACATTGAAAGGAAGTAGCAGCGAGGCAGGGCAATAAGGTTGTGTGCTCTGCTCCAAACTCGGCGTATTGTATGAACAAATGTAGAAAACGCAGGCGAGCTGGTGGATGACATCCATAGCAACCCTGAGACGTAGGAACAATAAAAAAAACGGACAGAACAATGAAGTCTCTACCACAGCTTGAAATTTATTGAACAACCATCGCCTTATATACATGTCCCAGACCTCTTTTTACAATTCGAACGACCTCCTCGCCCACCACACAGTGTACCCTAACAAGACAAAGTAAATTGCAACTTCAACCAGAAAAAAATGTGAGACATTTCTTACAAGACTTTGGTTTTGACTCATGTGCCCTGTGTTACATAGAGGTTGTTTATTACATTCCCCTACCACGTGGCAAATGTCCCATCGGTCAAACTGGTAGGTGACTAAATGACAGGATAAGAGAGCATGCAGCATCTGTCAAGGAAACTACAGCAGGTCATTGCCGCACCTGTAAATGCAGTGTTGTGTTCAGCAGCATCACCATTCTTGCAAGAAACAAAAGCCTGTATGCACGAGAAATGCGAAAACATATAAAACAATGGCCATCGAAGGAAACAAAGTAGCATGCGTCAGTGTGCCTTCCATTAAACTCGACAAGAAAAGCAATAGTGTTTGGAATGTTTTACGTCCCGCTGAAATACGGGTCGTTTCAAACTGAATTGTATCTACAGCTCTCAGAATAAAGAACAAAAAGAAACAGATAGCTGAGGCACATGAAGAGGAAGAGGTATTAAACCATAGTTGGTAGTCCAGCGATATGTTTTTCTCTCAAGTTCAAGCTGGCCCTAGCCATGGTGGCTGCGCGATGAACTGTGCAAGGTGTTGGAGCTGAAGAGACTGCATAGATTATGGACGGCCATGATTGCGGAGCAGCGAGCGAAGTGTGCACTTGACGGCTTACACGGGGAGGGCTTCAGGGACGGCAAGGAAACAGATGGCTCCTTGGTGGTCGGGACCGCAGTCGTGGTGGTGAGCGGCTCCCCGTCGCCGGCGGCGTCCGTGCTGGGCATCACCGTGGCGAGGGCAGTAGGGGCTCCCCGACGGTGTCCTTTGGGGCGAGACCACCGTCGTGGCGACAGACTCCTTGATGCCGGCGGCGTCCCTCATGGGTGGGACTGCAATCCTGGCGTGTGTGGCGCTGCGCAGGGGCACGGCTGCAGCAGGTCTCGAACCGGGCGACAAGGCGTTGCCTCAAAGCCCTGTCCGAGAGGTCGACTGGAAGGTTGGCAGGAGCCAGCCTCTCGCCATCAGACGCTGACCCTCCGAGCTCGGCTCAGACTCCAACTCTCGCTTTTCAGGGTCGGAACCTGACTACGGTTTTGGCTCACTCAATACAAGGCTGGCGTTGTCCAGCACTGCACGTGTCGTTATAATGGTGGTGGTGGCTATTGATGGATGATAATGCAGAGTCCGGTGCCTTTGCAGACACGAGAATCTGTTTTTCAACAGCCCACTGCAGCGCTCCACAACGGCAGCAAGCAATGGAGGTCACGTGGATCCCAAGGACAGGGGTGATGAACCATGACTCCAAGCCGTAGCCGTCGTCGCCCACCGTGGCTCTATGCATCTTACCCAGCATTCGGCGTCACGCATCTGCAAGTGTGAGAGAGATACCGACATGAATTTACTTGAATGTTCCACTCATGGTTCACAAAGCAGTCTCAATTCCGGAACCTACCAAGTTCTTTTGACAAGATAATTAACATGATTGCAACACACCTTCATGGACGCAAGATATGATGACAAGAAACCACTTCTTTCAAACAAACATAATGTGGCGGGCGGAAGGATGCACGTTTTAAAAGTCACGACATACTACCTAGAGCACACTCTCGTGCAGTCGGAGCACAGGGGCGGGTTCAGAGGGGGTGGTCCGGATGACCTGACCCCCCTCTTGAATTCTGCATGTGTCAAAATTTAGGGCGTGGAAACGACTTGGGGGGGGGGGGCCGACATATGATACGCTGACCAAAAACCTGACCCCCCCCCCCCCCCCCCTCCCCTCGAAATACCTGTATCCGCCCCTGGCGGAGCACACAAGCCCGCACCTCTCATTTATAAAATGGCATATCCACACCGTACCCGCGTTACGCTGTATTCTTTTTGACACACATGGAACTGATTTGAGTATGTAATACGAGCGTACTTACCACCGTCACGTTGAGGGCGTAGAAATGCTTGCGGCACAGTGAACTACCTTCATGGCGGTGGGATCGTTCTTGGACGGGCCGACGATGGCGATCATCGTTTCGTTCACGCAGCCGATGACGCCGGATATCCTACCGAGCGGTCTGAGGCTCGTCTCCACGTCGTACCTCTCGCTCGGCGTCTCGGGGAAGCGGAGCCAACCGCGCCGGACCCCGACACGACGCACGATAGCGACGGACACGACGCGGACAGAGACGACGACTGTCTTCAGTCCCACGCTGCATGCTCGTCGCTCGCCACCACACTTTGGAGGCACTCCGTGGCGTAGAAACGAAGTGTACAACACTTGAAGCTCCACAGTCGTGAACGTCCACGAGCTCCGTTTCGCAGTCTCTTCACCTCCGGTTCCTAGCGCCAACGTTGTCTCTCGCTGCCGGCGCTGCGTCGCACGCTCGCAATCCTCCGGGAGCTCAAATGCTGCGCGGTGCTGTCGGTAAATCTTCCCGACGAAAACAATAAGTAAATTAGTTGAAAAGTGGCATAATCGCCCGACGATGACGCGGTTTGGAAAATATGACCAACGAAAGACACCTACTAAGGAGCTAGTACCTTTTGAAACGCACTCGGTACAAAGTGAAACGTCACTTTGTTGTCACGTCCGGTAGCCGACTCCACCCAGTTTTGCCGACTCCGCCTACATTTTTCTAGGGAAATTACGTCACTTTTGCTTCCAACCGATCAGAAGTGATGACGTCACTTCCGTGTACTTTTAAAAGGAACATGTACAATGTCGAACCTAGCCATCCTGATATGCCATTTCAACGCCTAGCATGAAATTTTTTTTTTTTGGCGTGTCAGAGGCCTTTTAAGCTGAGACTGCAGCCAAAGCCACAGGCGCGAGCTTGCCCGCGCTCCTGGCTTTGAGAAGTGCATTTCTGGCGCGAGTGCTCGTCCTGCGGAAGACCGCTTCAAAGCAGCAACATCGAGCTCTCGTGCTCGTGGCATTGGCGGAACTTAGGGCTCATTCACACTGGAAGCGGATCCGCGTTCGCAAAGCGGTTGCGAACGCGGTTGTATAAGGATTCAGTACATTTGCACGCGCATTTGATGACATCAAATGCGCGTGCAATTGTACTAGATCTTTATACCATAGAGTTATTACAATAAACGCTAGAGGCTCAGCTGGCGCTAGTGTCTACGAGACTTCCGGTTGCAAATTGAAGCAGACAGCATGCAGTCTACATTTCCAGCCTCCCTGTGTATTCCTATGGGAAAACGCGCGTAAATTTTGTCTCTTCGCCGGAAAATAACATGAACAACTTTTGTCATTTTGGTTGTATCGGATAGTATGTGCCTTTATTGGTATTGTGAAAGTGTAATTGCTTTAGTTACAGCAGTTTGCTTTACCACTGAACGATGTTAAACTTCGCTCTATTTCAGGCCCAAAACCTTTGTTTTAATGAAGGTATGTAAAAACGAGCGACGATTCTAAGCAAACTAACGATCGAAAGGGATGTAGAGTGCGTTCAAGGTTTGCTAGCATTTCGATGGTGCTTATATATTGCTAATATGCCTGTCCTGTCATTGGATGAAAATGACTCCGTCGTGCATCTTTACGATCGGTTAAAGAACCATTCGAACGCAAAAAATAAAGCACGTGTGCTACGAAAGGTGTGTCTTTTTATTATTTCTTATGTCGGGCAGTTTTTATCGGGCACCTGCTCTCTGGATCCCCCTATTTGCAAAGATTTGGAGCATGCGGGTGATGATTTGAACCCAGAACAAGCATCTTACGCACATATTCATGAGCAGAAAGAATAAAGCAGTACTTATTTATTGCAAATCTGACTATATTACGTGGCTTTCAATTTATTTTGATCGTCTGCGTGCACAAGAAGTTACTTATCCAGTGTTACTGCGTAGTTCTTGCCGTCTCTCTTGGTTTTCCATATGTCCTTCGTTCGCGTATATCCCCCATACTGGAAAGCGTCGACGCCGTGTTCGCGCTAACAGTGTCCGACAGTGCACATAAATACACGTACAAAGTGGTTTTAACACCGTTTTTCATGCCACGAATTTCAAATAAAAATGCTGTAACTGACCAATTATTTCGTCTGAGTGACTGAGAAATGTTCCAATGTGCTATAGTACGTACAAATTATTCGTGATATTTGCTCTTATAATCGAGCGCAGAGAGAAAATGCACTCGCTTTTCCCCATAGAAATGCATTACCGGAAGTCAATTTCTGACTGCTTGCTGTCTGCTTCAAAATGCAACAGCACACTAGCGCCGCCTGAGCCTCTAGCGTTTATTGTAATAACTCTATGCTTTATACAACCGCGTTGGCAACCGCTTCGCGAACGCGGATCCGCTTCCAGTGTGAATGGGGGGTAAGGGTGAACGGAGTATGGGTGGCGCCAATGTGCTCGTGCGTTTTCTCCTTGTAGGCAAGTATGGTGCCTGGACCACGGCTCCGACCGGCGTATTTACCGCGTCCAAAAAAAGTGGTCCCTCGGTTTCAACCTGATGACGTCATAGATGTGTTATTCGCACTTGCGCAACCCGTAAGGTGAAACGCTGCGACACCTAAGGCGTGACGTCGGAGCCGCTAAGGATTAGATGGACTGAATGAACGGTAAAGGCGCGAGCGCGCACCATCGAGTCCGCGTGGGCGTTTCGTATTAAACCGAGTAACAGACCGGACAAAACGTCCGTAGCGGTTCAGAACCAATGAGGGTGTATTATGTAGACATTATTTCAGCTGTCTGCGTAAGAGGGGAGCGTGTTTCCGTACGTCAATTCGGCACAAAAATAGTCACACATGCTTAGCGAAAAGTGGCGAATGGACAGTGACAAGGAAGTAAAGAAGACGAAGTGCACTCTCAAATGAAGGTTTGTTGAGACAAATGCACACCATTAATACCATTTTTCTGACCATCTTTCTGACTATTCGTTTAGAAAATAAAACGCTGCATCTGTCAGGTGCATTTACGGGGCACTAACGCACTTGCTTTCCCCTTGCTTTCTGATACAGAATGCATAGTAAAATTCTAAGGCAGTTTTATCTGCGCATCTCGCGAGAATTGTTGTTTGTGCTAATTCTGGGTCACACTGCCATATTTCCTGGCAAAGGCTGTCTTACTGACCATGCATCTTATCTTTGCTACCATGCACGATCATGCATGTTATTCATGCTCGCTCATTATCATGCTATCAACAATCCGTGGAATGTTTTGTCGGAGTGCCGAAAATGGCGCGTCTCTACACGGATCGCGGTCGACGGCGTGAAACCGCGAAGTGTCCCACTAACAGCTATCGCTGAAATATTGCTGTAAAAGCCGAGGCGAGCGCTTGGCTTCGAAGACCTCTGGTGCCATCCAATGGAAAAGAAGGCGCTCAATAATTAGGGTGACCATATTCCTCAAGGTAGAAAACGGGACATCCCAGCCGCGCGGGGGGGGGGAGGAGGTTGTAATAGAGATTGAGGTTGGGAGAAAAAGGTTAATGGAATAACTGCTGTTTCTTCAAAACGTCATCATATTGCACTAAATCTTTCTCTCTGGGTAGATCTCCCCCGACTGAGTTCACGCCGCTTCACGGCGACAGTATGCGGTTGCTCATTGCAAAACTATTAACCCAGTTGGTCCCACCGCACAACCGGCAACCCAAGCAAACCCAATCCGCCGGAAAGGAAGTCCCATACTATTTAGTTCCTCAAAACTTCGTCGACAACATTAGTTTTTTTTGTTTTTTTTTCAATGTTATTTGTAAAAAAGAAATGTAAATATCGCCAAATGCTCGACAAAAAAAAAATGTTCGAAAAATAAAAGTACACACACTTTGTGGATTGAACCTGGGGGGTTCAATGCGTATGAAGCAGGCACCCCCCCCCCCCCCCCCCCCCCTAAGCTACGCTACCCTTTTTTTTAATTGCGAATTTAAGTTCTTCGTAATTATTCGTTTTATACGAGACCCACCAAGTTTCGCGTCGTGCACACAGCTATTTCCGGTTAAGGTGCACGTGCTAGCTTAACTAATATTTTAAAGTACCTAGGGTTATTTTTGGAAAATATACTGGTAATAAGTAGGCATCGTTTCGGTTTACTTTAACTCGCTTGGTGCCAATTTCGAAAATAAGAACTCCTGCGAAAACGGAACATTATTTTTTATTGGGACAAAAAGACGGGACGGCAGAAGCGGACCTCAAAAACGGGACTGTCCCGGCCAAAACGGGACGTCTGGTCACCCTATCGATAATGGTTGAGCACTCTTCTGTCAGATAGCGCGGCAGGTCTGTCACACGCTCGTCTGGACTTTTTCATATCGTCCGCGACTTTCGACGGTGCTGTCAAATTGGTCGTACAAAAACTGTGTGCAAGAATGTTCGAAGCATATACATGTATGAAGCAAAATGTTTTCAAACATATTTGACGCCCGTCCGCAGATAATTCTGCCATCATATTTGCGACGATGGAGGATGAATGAGCAGCGTGTCTGCGGCTTTTGAGAGCGCATGGAAAACGATAACAAGGAAGTTCGTCTCATTGTCGGAGAAAGGAGCCAAACAAGCGTGGGCGGCGGCAGCCTTCAATCCGCTTATCGCCGCTTCCAGTCGCCGAAGGAAAACAGCTAGCTCCAACTGGGGACGCTGACTTCCGTCTCAGTCCCGAGCTACTTTTCACAAATTGGATCGTCGGCCCTGAAGCCGGCATCCAGCGAGTGCCGGGAGGACAAAGATGCAGATGATTTTTTTTTTTTCTAGAAGAGCAAGTCGAGTAGTCGCGAAGTATATGTTTAATTGGCTGGTTTAACGTTCCGTGCAAGATGGAATGCCCCGTGACGTGGACCAACAAGGAAGGAAGATATACATGCTCAAAAGAGCTCGCAACGAACAATGACTGAACGTGGTGCGTTAAAATGTATTTTTAATGATGACCGCGATAGCAACTACAACAACAAAGACGACGACCAAGGACCATATAAACAACAACCTTGACTTAATAGAAATTCGAACAAATACCAAAATATGCGCCAATGGGGGTGCGTCAAGCAGTGACTTATACTATACCCCCCACCCTTTAGGTGGAGCCTCGCTCTGCGTGCCCTCAAATTTTCTAGAGTACATTTGTCATTGTGACGACAAAACTAAAACCTGTGCCCGAGACTTGAAAGGGTTCCAAGATGCGCGTCGAGCAAAAACAATACCTCTCCAGCCTGTCAAGTGTCAACAAATCAAACCTGGTAGCTGGACTTCAGAATAGTTGACCGAGCTGCGCGTTTCCAACTTCGACACGATTGCAAAAAAAAAAAAAAAAAAAATACAAAACCAGAATTCGTCGCCTCCTTTATTTATTTTTTTCTCTTTTATGGTATGTTTGCTGCACCATGAAAAAGTGTCTCAGCTGCCTTCGCGCAGATGAGGCCCTTTCTAATCAAGGTGGCGACGGTGGAGCTGAGATATTTAATCTATCTATTGTTCCGAGTTATGTAAGTTCATATACGGGTTTATTGTATTTTCTACGGGATACCAAAAACGTGTTTACAGGATACCTAAAACAACTCGTTGATGCTTTTCACTTTTTGTCATTCAATATTTCCAAGAGACTACCTCACAACTTAGATACGTAAGAAGTCGACCAGAGTCCTTGCATGTATCTTCTTCCTAATGCCAAAATACCCCACGGTTTTTGGCGATGGCTCTGACCAAGATGTACTACGTTTCGGGAAAGAAAGAAGTGCATTCCTCCCGCTGCAAGCTGGACTGCACTGATTCGCGTTACCCACCAAAATGTGACTACAATAAAAGAGCCTATTTCTTTCCTGGTTAGAAAACTATACATTATGCAAAAAAATCCCTAAATTGCCGAGCACGCAATTGTTCAGTTCTAGATGCCATTTCCTTTTGGAACGTTGCAGCGTACGCACAGACACACACGCGCACACACACATAGTGCACGATCTACGACACAGAGACACGCACACAAACACACACACAATATATATATATATACCGGGTGTTCATTTTTAATTCGAACAGATTTATTACAAAAAATCCGTAAAAGATGTACTAGTACGCTTTGTTCAAGTGAGTTTTACGGCTAGGGGGACATTATGTGAGTGGCTAATCCTTGCGAGAAGTTGGCTAATTACTTAAAATTCGTTAATTAACTTTTTAATTAATGAAAATATACATATGGTTCCAATTAGAAATTTGCTCAGCGTCGTCGAAAACCCCTATATCAGTCATTTTCAGAAAGACTTTGAGCGCGTCAGAAGCGTAGTAGTGAACTGAAGTTACCGCTCGTGGAGCAGGTACAAAGCTAGAGGTTGCGATAAGGCGCCCGTGCGATTTTTCCGTCTCTTATCTGGCCCCAGCCTTGTACCTGCTCCACGAGTGGCAACTTTAGTGCACTACTACGCTTCTCACGCGCTCAAAGTCTTTCTGAAAATGACTGAATTAGGGGTTTTCGATGACGCTGAGCAAGTTTCTAATTGGAACCATATGTCTATTTTCATTAATTAAAAAGTTAATTAACAAATTTTAATTAATTAGCCAACTTCTCGCAAGGATTAGCCACCCACATAATGTCCCCCTAGCCGTATAACTCACTTGAACAAACCGTACTAGTGCATCTTTTACGGATGTTTTGTAATAAATCTGTTCGAATCAAAAATGAACACCCGGTATATATACGAGGGGCGTTCATAAAGTTCGTATTATTGTCACGAAGGAATAGAGATTCAGCAATCAAACTCGGTTAGGAGTTGAGACTTTTTCTACGTGTTCACCACCAAACGTTACCCACTTTTTCCAGCGATGCACCACATGCCGGAGGTCATTGTTATGAAACTCCTAGTGTTGAGGAATCGCTCCACTTCAGCAATCACTTGGTCGCCGTCCTTGAAATGTTTTCCTCTTATTTGGCCACACTAGAAGCGTCTGTGCAATTTAACCAAAAGTGTCGTAAACTGGGACGTTGTCCCCGAACAATGCTTCCATATTGGAATGAATATCCTTGGCATTGCTTCCCTTCAAATGAAAAAAACGGATCACTGCATGTGCTTGGCACCGACGGGCGGTGCCATTTTTGTTTCGTCTCCCTAGCGGCGTTCCGAGCTACTATAGCATGCGATGTTTATACTGTGCGGAAACTAGAGGGATGCGCGCTCATGTTGATGCCTGTTTTGTTCCGTTTTCTTTAATTTTTTGTGACTATAATACGAACTTTATGAACGCCCCTCGTATATATATCTATATATATATATATATATATATATATATATATATATATATATATATATATATATTATAACTAGGGTTCGGAGTTTTTGGTTTAAACCGATAAAAACCGATAAAAGTAAGCCGAATCCATTCTCCAAAAATTCTGTTTTAACCGAAAATGGACAGTTTTTTAGGGTCGCATCGAGATAGGCGGGGGGAGGGTGGTGGAGGGAGGAGGGGAGAGAGGGCGTTGCAAGGTTCGACATTGTGTGACCCCTTCATGATTGCCCTAAAGAGGTCTTGGGTTGTCCTTCGCGGGACATCTCTGTTCTTTCTGTGATCGGGCATAGTGTGTCAAGTTTCTGGTTCTAAAAAAAAAAAAAAAAGTTCGGGTGTGGGCTAGTGTAAGGTTTTTAGCTTCATGCAAGGTCTGCAGCCAGAGTTTTGTGAGTACACGAAATATGTGGTGCTTCAAAACGTCGCATCGTGTCTCTTTTGGTAGTCACATTTGGTTGATTGGCCGATTTTGGATCAGGCAGCGCTTCATCTTTTCAACCTGCCAGCGTCCAGTGTTAACGTTGAGAGGGCATTCTCAAAGCCCAGGGTCATTAACAGGAAAGAATGAGCGTTAATCAACGAGGAGAACCTGGGAAAGTACATATGTGTTTACTATAATAAGATTACGTAATCCTGATGTACAGAAGGTGAAGTTCCATGTTTTTTGGGCACTGACTTGTTTAAACTTTTTTTTTTTTTTTTTTTTTTTTTTTTTTACAGTTGCACACATTTGCCAAATAAAGTGTCGATATTTTTTTAAATGTATCTGTGCCGTTATTCCTTCAGGGATCACAAATATCAAAGCTACAAGGATCATCTGATCCAGTGTCCGATAGTGTTTTTTTCATATTCACCGAAAAGAACCGGTAAACTTTTGTGGGCATAAATATACACCGAAAAAAAACCGAAAATTGAATCTTAAAATGAACACCGAAAAAAGTACGCCGAATTTTGAAAAAATAAAAACCGAAAACGCGGAACCCTAATTATAACTTACACAATTCGGTTTCTACCCGTGTCATTCGATCTCCCTTTATAGGAATAAAAATAAAAATGAAAGACGCAATGCCCGCAGCTCTTGAGGAGGAGGAGGGGAGGGTATGCCCCTCCTCCCCTCCTCCTCTCCTGCTCCCCTCCCGTTTAGCGGGAAAGTTTCGCTACATTTCCCGCTAAATTCAGTGCAAAAAAATCCCCGATAAATTTAGCGGGGAAATTCTCCGCTAAATTTAATGGGGAAATTTTCCGCTAGTGTGGAATGTTTTCCACTAAATTTAGCAAGGAAAGTATTCCACTGAATTTAGAGAGGAGTTTGTTCCGCTAAATTCATCGGAAACATTTTCCGTTAAACCTAGCGGGGAATTTTTTCCGCTAAATTTAGCAGGGAATTTTTTTCCGCTTAATTTAGCATGGAACGTTTTCCGCAAAATTTAGCGGGGGAATTTTTTTCGCCAAATTTAGCGGAAAAAATTCCCTTCTCCTCCTCCCTCGTGACCCTCGTGACGTCACACGTGACGTCACATGTGACGCCATTATGGGAAACGTCCCATAATGCAACGCGCGGTTACGTTGACGGTGACGGCGACGCCGCTCAAGCCGGAAACAAGCGCCTAAGAGCTGCGCTCCAATAAATCCTTATGACACAAATCAACGTCGCATGAATTACGCCCCGGCAGCTGGTGACAATGGAGGTTACCTGAGAACCGCGGTCACATATTTTATCGGCTCTGAAAGCGCTTATGTCGCGGAAGCGCTCACGCGTGTGAAATATCAAGTGAAGTTTGAAGGCTTATTACGCAGGCTCGTGAACAAGTAGGTGATGACTCTCCGGAAACAGGTGTGTCCTCACTTTTTTCTGGAGGTGACCCTGGCTGCGTGAATGACGGATTTTGTTCACACGGAACGTACCGAAACCCTGCATGTCTGAAAATAGCATTCAACGAACCCCCCAACAAATTGACGAGTGAAGGTAACAAACTGCAAGTTATCTGGGCTATGTATTATTTTACACGGGCGGTTCAATTGTCCTACTCAATTTTAAACATCAGATCACTATGTATTAGAAACTTGAAATCTAAAATGTCCGTTTGCTATGGCAGAACGGCAGACGACACCATAGACGTAAAATATGGTTTAGATATACGGTATAAGGAGTCCCTGATATTGAAAACAAAGGGTACAAGACTAAGATTAGTAAAATAGAATGCATTTTGGAAGCCCTGTATCGACTGCCTGGAATGGGATTAGAATTTCTGAATAAACTGAATAACTTTCTAGTTTCTAGGTGTTCATATTCTACTTAACCTTTACAAGCAACGAAATTTTTGAATGTGTGCGAAATTTCTTAAACACATAATTTCGATTCACGAACATTATTTTGCGGGGAATAACCTCCTGAACAGGTCTCGGCTCGGCTTTCGTAAAGGGTCGTCTTCCATCACCCAGGTGGTAGAAGTAGTCCATGATTTTTCCCAAGTTCTGAATCGTAATGATCAGGTCAACGGCTCTTTTTAGACCCCACAAGCGAGAGTGATAAGGTTAACCGCAAGAAATTACTCATTAAATCAACATCTATATTTACAATTTCCGGACTGATCAGGTAAATAGAAATGTTCCTGTACGAAAGAAGGCAATGTAGAAATCATAGGTATACTGATATGAATGACGTCGCTTACCACAAGGTACGGTCCTAGGACCACTGTTTTTCTTATTGTTTATCAATGACATGCTTTCTAAATTCACTGTTAAGGGAAGGCTGTTAGTTGGCGAAAGCATTTTTTGTACAAATATTCGAATGCCCGTCGATCAACTGGACCGAAACAGATGTCTCGTCCACAGATGGCAGTAATGACAGTACTGTAATAAAATTACAGTAATTAAATTATTTTTAAAGTAATGAGTAATGTAATCAATTACTTCTCTAGGCTAGTTATTTAGTAATGTAATGAATTACTTTCAGGCAGTAATTTTTAATCACTCATTACTTTTAAATTACTTTTGTAATTACTTAAAAAGCTTTAAGGAAGATGAGAAAAATTATTTCGCATGGTGAAATGTTGTGAAAGAGTAACAGAGAAAATAATCGACGGCCACCTGAGCGCAAAGCCTCGTACGAAGAGCTGGACAGACGCACAAAGGAGGGCTGGAGAGGCGGTGGAGAAAAGCTTGCGCGTAGACATCGCTGGAAGGCAACGGCTTACGAACTCCAGGCACGACAGATTCAAGGCGTCGCGTCATCCCGACGATACTATACTTCGTTCATCCCTCAGCTGACAGTGCTGTGGGAGCTGGAAGCTAACCAGAACCAATCAAACACCTTCTTTTAATCACGTGTCCCGTCCCTTTCTCTGCGCGTGGGTATGAACGAGGGTGTGGTTACGTGGTGAACGATAGACGTGTGACAACTGCTCCAACAAACACGTAGCTTCCACCGTTCATCCCTAAGCTGACAATGCGTCAGCTTAGGGATGAACGGCTTATAGGCTAAAAGCTACAAGCTATAGACTACTTGGCGACGGGCACATCACCAGTGAGTTAAACGTAATTTAAAACCTGAGAGGACCGGACAAAGAGATCCCCAGCCTTGTACTTTCGTAAAGAAATGTCAAACCGTAAGCTTCGACCATTGTGAACAACATACGACCGGAATAAATAGTTAATTCCAAATGCCTTGCCAAAGCCCCAGAACGTTTCGTGCGTCTTCGCCGTATGCTTCGCTGCTTTCCCTTGGAAAGATTATTCGGGAATAAGCCTACACGCAAATATCGCCCCCTGCTTGTTGGGAAAGTACACAATTTAGGAAGCTCGCGCCATTCCTCAACTGGCGACACTTCTGCTTAACAATTATTCAGGCCCTTTGTGTGGCAATGCGCAATCACTTGGGCTCCTTGGCGGTTTGGGAACCATACTCCTTGAGAGGAATATCCGGGAATAGGTCAACTATACTCGGCAACAACTTTTCTTGGCAATGCAGGGGAGGGTACAGGCACACGTTCCTTCTCCCGTTTTGAGCACCGAATAAAGCTGTGCGCGTGGCTCTCCTCTCCACTGCATTGCCAAGAGACGTTATGACCGAGTATAGTGTTATCCGGAGAAAATAATTTGATGGCGTCCGAGGTGGAAGGGAAACGTTTCACGTGACGATTCTTTGTAAGAACGAACTGCCGTTGCCCAACCTAACAAACTGACACGGACTACAACTTCGAAATCAGGAAGGCGGAAACATATCACCCTTTAAGTAAGAACCTTCATCGTTGAATGAACAGCGAAACCGGTGAGTTGATTGTCTTTCTGAGTCACATCTAAAGAAGCTATTCATCGTGTTTAACCCGTATGTCGTGTGCGCCAGCAAAACCACCGTTCAGTACGGTTCACTTTGAGGCACATAAGGTTGTTGCGGTGTAAAGAGGAAGATCTCAGTTTTGGCACATATAGACCAACTCAGCTCTTTGACGTGACATCACTGCGGTGGCGCTGCTGTCGGCACTGCGCATGCGCAACGCCTCGCTTCTCTCGGATCTGGTTCCTGCACACGCGCTGTGTGAACAAACGAGGGCTTGTTTTGAAAACACTGTGTTGGTGTCTACGGTAGATAAAATGAGCGCAAATTACTGCCTCACGGTATTCAAAAGTAATGTCAAAATAATTTCAAAGTAATTTTATTACTTTTGGAAAGTAATTGTAATGTAATGTCATTACCTTTAGTCTGCGGTAATTTGTAATGTAATTTAATTACATTTTTTTGCAGTTTCAGAAAAGTAATTAGTAATGTAATTTAGTTACTTTTTAAAAGTAATTTTGCCATCTCTGCTTTTGTCCCCGTCAATGGTGCAATATATAGCAAATGTTAAACCTTGAGAAGACCGCCTGTATGAATATCACACACAACACCAAGGCCACTGAATTTACACACAGTCTCGAGGGATACCCAATAGCAAGAGTGAGTAGTTACAAATATCTGGTCGTAACCATCTCGCACAATCTACGTTGGGGAAGTAGTATAAATATTATTGTAAAAAAAAAAAACGAATTAAAATTTGTTACTTGAGGCGGTCTTTCAAGCTATGTTCGGCTAATACAAAAATGTTGGACATATAAAACACTCATTCGTCCATTGATGGAATATGTGGGTGAAATCTAGGATCCTCACGCAATTCAAGATATGCAAAAAAATTACACCATCTTCCCGAGGGGAACCATGGGCTGATGCGGAGCATCGCGGATCGTTATTAACGGTGTTAGTAACGTCGGGTTCCGCCGCTCGCTTCGTACGTTTACGTTGAACTTCACGGTCCCGAACCTCAGGTTCTGCTGCTCGACGTTCTCGAACCGCCGCTGCTTCACGTTGTCGTAGTTCAGCATCAGCCGCTCGACGTTGACGAATGGACGCCGCTTCTCGTTGCCGTAGTTCAGGGTCTGCCGCTCGCTTCAAGCGTTTGCACTCAGCGACGCGTGCCCTTCGCTGCGCAGCTTTGTCTTCAGTGGACGTAGCGTTGCTGTTAGTTTGTGGGGTGGTGCTGACGCTTGCTTGCGCCAACCCACTAACTGACGGGACTGTTGCTTCCATCACACTTCATCGGGTGAACGGAGTGAAGTGGAGTCAACAGCGCTCAACTGAACGCGCGCAGCGCGCTACCGCTGCTTATATTCACACTTGAAGGAGAGGAGAATAGAGGAGGAGAGTTGCGCCTGCGCGCGCGGTGTGAGTAGAAGCGAACGCACGCGAAGTGCACGCAGCTGGTAGAGAGAGAGAGCGGAGAGAGTAACGCGCAGCTGTTGGAGAGAGGGAAGGAGGAGAGTTGCGCATGCGTAGTGTGAGTGCGGACTACGACGCCGACGCCGACGCCGTGGGACATAGACCCGAGCAAGAGATGTTCCGCATCCAATAGAAAAAAGTGCAACGGCTCACTTTCGGGTTTTAGGGGCGAAGCTCCTTAGAGTCTAGCCTTGTCCGTCCGTCCGTCCGGCGTCCGTGCTCACAAAAAAAAAAAAAAAAAAAATGTTTCCGCAGTCAAAAGGATTCAAACCTGTGCGGGGAGACCCGAATGGATTTCTAGTCCATCGCCTTAACCACTCGGCCACGACTGCGGGACGAGTAGGGGGCTCTGAGATGTGGTAGTAACTCAAGAGCTGGGGATGTCATGGATGAAACGTTGCATGTAGCCGCTCAACGTCTATACAGGAGAGGGCGTTGCGGTCAAATGCGTATATAATCGCGTTAAACTTTGCATGCATGGCTCTGCATTTCACCGATCGTAAAGCAGTAATAATGAAGTCGAAACGCAACCCGGAACTCAGCACTACCTATGAGCAATACAAAAAATATCAGCACCATCAGCACTACCTATGAACAATAAAACCAGTATCATCAGCACCACCAGAGCTTCGCCCCAATCAACATCATTCACCACGTGGAGATGCGGTCATTTGTTTTTCTTTTCAAATATCGTCGATTATAAATTTAACGGCACTGTACTCGGAAGCTAATCTGCTAGTCAAGGTTCTGCGTAAACGAAAAGAAAATTTAAATTCCTTTACATGTTTTTTAGCGAGTTTCTACAGATGGATAAAACAGCTTACCTAACTCCTGATGTATCCAAAAATACTCGAAACAAACATAGTCGCACTCTTCATCAGCCCCGCAGCCTTAAGGAGTGTTTAAAATATTAATTATTTCCCCTAACTATCAGTAACTGGAATTCTCTTCCAGAAGAAGATTGTCTCATGCCGTTTGATTGAATTATTTCGTTAATTCCTTGCCTCTTGCGAGGCCTCTCTGTAAAGTATAATACTTATGTTTTTTTGTTGGCTGCAAAACGCAACGTCATTCTTTTGTGAATAAGTTTGAGTATTCCATGAGTTTTTTCTGGCGTTTGTGCCATGTGTTATTTGGCTGAGTGTTATTTTTCTTGGTCTGTCGTATTTCTTTCAGCCGTTTAGCCAACCCACCCGAGAAAATTATGTTATCACACTTTGTTGTTGTTGTTTTTGTTGAACCGTGTGCTGCTTTTGTTTTTGTATGCTTCCTTCTCCTATCATAGTCCCGTGTGGAAATGATAATATATCGATGCATATTAAGATAAGGGTAGCAAACGGCTCTCATTCTCTCAACTACCTCCAGAATTACAACCACAAATAGCTATAAGATCTCTTAGAGCCTTTAAGCTTAGCGAAGCGTATTATTCTACTTTGTCACTTGTTTTATAGACAGTACATTTAAAATGGTACATGCGTGGGTGTATGGGGGACTCAAATCTCCATTACGGTCTGCCATCCTACCATAAAAATTATTCGTTTTTTTTTTAAAACACAAATTGACTTAATATTTAGTTTTTCAGTACATCTAACTTGCACATTCAAATAAAAAAATTGCTACATTTACTTACCGTTTTTAGGCCCTTTTAAACACCAAACGTCCTTCTAAAAAAAAAAAAAATACTTATACATATTTAAAAAAAACAAAAAAAAACAGGAAGGAAACAGTTTGAAATCATCCAGAATAACGTCAGTCTGAACATTTAGAACATCTGGGTATCCAAGAGAGGCATTAGGGAGTTTTAGAATAGCGCACGCTAAAGCTTTGCGTACGCAAAGAATAGCGTCGTCGCCACTGCGCATGCTCCGAACGCAAATCAGGTTTTGCGCTTTGCGTGTGCAATTTTAGCGTGCGCTATTTCTCGGAAATAGCGTGCATACGCAAAGAGTGTCTTTGCGCTTCTTCAAGGAGGATTCGTGATGACAAGTTGGCTAAAGCCAAGACGAGCAGAGTTGAAGAAAATGGCGGCTTCCAGGATTATGTCGGCGGCTGCTTTGGCGGAGTGCGACGTCGGCAGCCTCCTCGCGACTGCAATTTTCAATACGCGACGACATTGTACTCGATTTGACAACGATCACCGGCAACTTGATGCTTGTGACGCGCGAACAGTTCTCGGCGAAGGTCAGTACACGAGACCTCTCTTGCCGAGGCGACGCAAGCGGACACGACCGGTCAACCGCGTCGCATTCTCATGTTTGAACAAATCTAAATTAGCACTCTGAAACAAAAAACTTGTTTTTTTTTAATTTTTTCTTAAGTTGCAGAATTTCGTGTGTGAAATAAAAATTGTGACTGTATCTTGGTGGCGTCGCAAGCGCGAGCTGCTTGGGCTTTTGCGTCGCGACGGAGAAACGCTATTCTAAAACTCTTTTGCGTCGTGTGCGCTAATACAAGCGCTAAATTTAGCTCTACCGTGCGCCGAAATTGCGTACGTTATTCTAAAACTCTCTAATGTGGTTGAAAATTCACCACGAAACCAGGCACCCCAAGAACGACCGTCTTTAATTTCCACAGATTAAAAAAAAAAAAAAAAAAAAATGTCAGCCCTTCGGGAAGACCGAAGGAAGAACAGGAGACGCACACGACGTACTCGCGTGTTTAATTGTTTTTGGATTGTCATTTTGAAGGTTACTCGCTGAGGAGACGTGTTTCAAAAAGCTGGTTTAGCACTCGGGAGGCATTTCAGCCTGAAAATAAATGAATAGTCTAATCCGATTTATCTTTATAGTATACAGGTGAAGATGAAACTTTACAATCACCGCCGAAAAGCGAGAGCGGACCACCCTTGTCACAGACTGCCATATGTTACCTTCTCTTCGCCATATGTTACTTCTCTACTCAACAGCTACCATTTAAAAAAAAAAAAACATAGATATTACTCTCTGACAGGAGCTGATCGCATATGTGTTTTACCTAACGCGGATGTCTCTGTATGACGTACATTTTTTCTTTTTCTCGCTTTCGCATAATATGCTTGCTGCCGAACATTCATGCGCTCTGACTTGTTAATCTGTTTATTTTGATGAGGTACATGCCTAGTTGGTAAGAGAAACTCTCTCTGCTGCATAAGCAGGCTCTCAATCTATCATACTTCTCTGTCAGATTGCTATGCTTGTTTTGCTTTAGGACCCCAGACACAGTCAAGTTAACACATATGGTAGTTTTTTGTCTGGAGGCCCGCCGGAGTTAATTTCTGGAAATAAAGATTTCATTTCATTCCAAAACAACCTAAAAAGAAGCATTCTTGCGAAAGTATTATGAGTAAAAAAAAAAAAAAACTAGAATTCATTGATCAATGTTTACGCAAAAGAGTTTAAATAGTCGCTTTTCCTTCGCGTATTTGATCGTTCGACTCAGCATGTATTACCTAAACAAAGTGAGACAATTCTAAGACAAAACAGAGAAACGGTGCTTGAAGAACTTCTCTCGGTACATTAAGAAAAGCCAGCCGGTAGCGATCATCCGTTAAAAAACGCGGGG
>JABSTQ010004405.1:0-39900 GCA_013358835.2 Ixodes persulcatus
TAACTGTATGGAACTAAATGTATAATATGTTGTCATACCTAATAATACAGACAATTTTAAAAAAATAGGTGAATTTGATTAAGCCAATCCAATCCAACTATTGTGGCTTTCCCGCCACTGCTTCCACCACTGTGGCAACTGTGGCCACCAGTGCTTTACGTGCACTTGCTTGCTTGCTTTGTATGGTTTAGCTTTGTGCAATTCACGAGTCACAGCCAGCCTGTCATGGCAGCCTGTCGCGGTCCAGTTTCACCTCTGTTGTTTCCGGCGATTCTCTGCAGCACTAATCGACACGGACTACGGTAAGTGTTTTTTTTTAATAGTGAGTTTTAGTAGATACTTTTCAGAGGCCCGCTACCGCTCCTGGCGCGCGCTTCAAAGCACGCCTCGAAGTGGCAGCGCGAGCTCCCACATGCACGGCGTGGCCTGAAAACACGATCTACTAAAACATAAATTGCTTGGTGGTGATATGATAGCTCTAGATGGGCGCACTGGCGCGATTGTGAGCCAAGTGAATCATAACAGGAAGTGTATCATAACATCATTATTTCTAGGTGCTCAATATGTCTCCTTTGTTTGTCTTATGTACTTTGAGGTACAAATGCTTTACATGCAGGCATTTTGAGTGTTTATAACCTCTTTCAATGAGGTTATTGAAAGAGGTTATAAAGGGCGCGCAACATGTGCTTTTGTGCGCACAGCTATCTCGTCACTCCTTTTGTTAGCCAGCGGTAGTTTCTGGCAGACCCATCTATCCTCTGAAATTTAAGCCAGTGTGGTATTCAAAACAGAAAATATGGTCGGGTCACTGAGAGGGGAAGAGCGCATCTGGATTCCGCCATCTTTACCGATGAACTTCTCCAACTTTGAGCTCCCGAAATGCAAAACTTTTCTTGACAGAAAGAACTTCATCATGACGACAATCTGTCGTCACGGCCAATTTTACAATTCTCCGAGCATGCGCTGAACTTCATCGGTCGAACTTTCCTGTGACGTCCCCCTCTCTCGTCGCGGGGAGCAGCCACCAATGGGCGACTAATAAAGTTTTCTTTACAGTAACGCTTGCGCAACCAGCATAGACAGACTGCTCACCTCATTCTATACTACTTCATACAAGACCACTTTACCCACATGTTAACATCAACAACGTTTTAGTTTTTACTCTCCAGTGTGCTCCGGATGGAAAGCTCATGTTGGGAAATGTCTGAGCCTCAGTGACTTGGTATGACTCCTCCACAATGATCTCTCTTTTGCAGGTTGGAACCCTTCTTAATTTTATTAGAAATGCCAAAAAAGTACAGTGCTCATCAAACTTATACGGAACACTTGTGGAATATTGAATGCAGAAAAAAAGATAAAATATGAGAGAACTGCGCATATTTATGTGAACTTAAGGTATGCTATGGACATAGTGGGACGCAATGAGAAATAGCTTAGGACTAGCGCCAGCTATGGACGCACATATAGAAAAAAACAAAATAAAACAAGCCAAGAGTAGGCCTAGCATGTGTTCCAGATACGTTTGCTGAGCACTGTACATGCAAAAGAGTCACTTGCGATCGTTTCATGTTACTAGAAATTGTACCTAAGATAGAGTTAGTTACCCAGAATTAAAATAGTCTGCATTTGTACCTCGGGTACACAAAAAGTACCTAGTTACCGATGCACAGCTACTTGAACCTAGGTACTTCACAACCTTTCTAATAAGTAATTTTGATTCATTCTTCAGAGTTTCAGGGCCAAGTGTTAATGCTACACAATGATATAAGAATGAGCTTGCAGCCAGTTGCCAGCACGCTTGAAGCTCTCACTATCTCCAGCGAGCCTTCTTGTTACCTGCTCCGGTTGTAGCAAGGCCGATCTGAGTGCATCTGACGAAGCTCATCTGGTACGTCCACATTTACATAGAATAGATTCGGGCTGTTAGCTGTGGGACGGTATCTGTTGTGCATGCTACCTGTGTGTGAAAAATACACATCATAGCTAGCGGTTCTTCAAGATGTTCCTTGTCATGTGTTGAGATGCAACCAAATTATCTCCAGAAAGTTTAGTTTTTTGAAAACTTATGAGGTTCAATAAATTGTCTGGAACTACCACAAATAAAGGGTGTCTTAAAGTTTGCACCAACCAAACTCCGAGGCTTCTGGCTGCAGCTTGCTCTATGAAAAGGTTGAGCATAAGAAAATGATAAATATGGGTTATTTCTGTCTTCTGTTTTTAAAAGACGCCATGTAGAGAATTGCGATCATAGTCAGAAAGGAACTCGCCTTAGCTGTGTTCTTCTGAAATGCTAACACCCAATTTGCGTGTCGTCTTTGAAATTTCCAGGTCAAGGAACTAATTCAACTTGGTGGACGAAACCCCAACACTGCAACTAAGCGGATGATCGCATACCTGCTGATTGATAACTAGCTACCGAGTACACATGGGAGAGAAAAAAGTGGAAGAAGTTCTGCACGCTTTGCAATTGTAAACTCATGTTTGGTTAGTTTCACTTTTTTAATACTATGAAGTTCATTACTAAACTTTGTGTCACGATCGTTGAAGGTTTACGTAGCAGAGGACAAGAGATAGACTACAGTTGACACAGAAATAATAAAAACACTGAAATTGACGAGGGAACTGTGAGTGTCTGTCCCTCGTGCATTTCAGTACTTTTATTCTTTCTGTGTGAACCGTACAACGTTGTTTTCACTTCTTTTATTCTATGGCGTAATTATCACCTTTATTACTCGGTGGGGCCTGCACATTACAACTTGGCTTTTTGAGCTATCTGAGGGCCGCACTAGGTCGCTCGTCACAGCACTGACGGCAATGACGAACTGCCCGCCCACACTGTGGTAGCCACATAGTGGAACCAAAACACTTCATAAATCTGGGGCTCTTTTTGCAATCCTCATCACGAAAGTGATCAGAGCGCCAGCGATCATTTGTTGGAACCCACATGGACAACAACAGATGTGCGAGACGCATCCGTCGCCCGGAAATTGACGCGTCGGCAGCTCGCGATGTGGCACGCTGTTACTTCAGTCTTCTGCTACACAATCGTGCTACATCCGGGTGTTAAAACCCACAGAAGCTCTTCACTTCTGAGCCTTCCAACAAAGTAAATGCCGAACCGAAACAGACTACCGATTGCCCATTGGGTCAACCGGGGCAATCAACCTAACGGGTTCATCATGGCCAGCTCTACGCTTGCTTTCTCCGCCGAAACTTCCCTTCACGCGTTGGCGACTTCCACAGGTACACCTATACTTCCACAGAGCGGCACTACTCATATGTCAGAAGGCATGTCATGACTACAGTGTTCGTAGTCACAACATATAACACTGTTTTGGAAACATCGACCACGTGCACTTTGGTGATAGTTTAGTTTGTTTTAGCATTCGTTTTCTTATCCTTTTTAAGAAAACATTCGCATTTCCGAGGTGATGTCTTTGCCGAGATGACATCTAAGCCATAAAATAGGCGCTACAATTTAGTTTCCACACCCTTTTAAACAACAGATGAAGGTATATGTTGTCCTCTCTCCTCTCTCGTGCTGCCCTTGAAGGATACTGCGGTTTCAGCAAGGCTGTAATTATGTTTGCTTTTATACTGATTTTCTTCCAGCTGCAGTAAACAAGAGGTTTAAATTATCGACAAAGAAGGATGTCGAAGTTGCAACGAAGTCGTCGCTTAGACATGCTCCAGAACGGGAATATGAAAAGGCCAGCCAGCGGTGAAAGTGCTCTTTTTGTAGTTAAATTGGTTTTACCTGTTATATTTAAAGGAGCACTTAAGTGGATTCTGAGATCGCCTATTTACCGTCCTAACTCAATATCTGGGCCCTAAGCGTCCTAAACAACCCGAATTTACATTCAAGGGCGGCCAATTTCCTTATTAAAAATCCTTTCAAAGATCGTGCCACGCCATTCTTTCTGCGCCGTGGCACAGAACACTATGGGGTGCCACCAGACGGGAAGGCAGCAGGAGAGGGCACGCGACAGCCAATCACGATGGACAGCTTCCTGGCGGACTAAATTTTTGAATACGCGCCCCTTGGAAAAATCAGTTTGCCGGGAAACCGTCACTCGTTATTGGCTGTCGCGTGCCCTCCCTTGCTGCCTTCCCGTCCAGTGGTGCCCCTTGGTGTTCTACACCACGGTGTAGAAAGACGGGTGTGTCACAATATTTGATTGGGCTTTTAATAGGGAAATTAGCCACTCTAGAATGTGATTTTGGGGTTTTTAGGATGCTTAGAGCCTGCAGATTGGGTTATGACAATGAATAGAAGATCTCAAAATCCACTTAAGTGCCCTTGTTAGTCTTCTAGTTCTGCCAACATCTATATTTTTGTATTTATTTGTGCTAATGAAGGCCCATAAGCAAAGAACAGTTACAATAATTGTATATGCAATAAAGGTTCGAGAGAAATGTCACTTGTCTTGGTTTACTTGCAGACGTACTGTCACAATTTAGCTTACTGGAGCAAAGACTAAACCTACTCTTGGTATATTTCGATCTTTTTTTCTGAGCTCGTGGTTGGTGTAGTGCTATTGTCGAGTTATTTGTCTGCATTATATTTTTGAAATTCACATAAACATGCTCCGATGTTATCATGGACAAATTTGTTTCCTCATTAAATTCACTCCGATCCTACGCTTTACTGATAGGTTTGCGTGCATGCAAAACCAACTGAAGCGAAGCACTGGAGTGAATTTAATGCAAAAATACACTAGTGCATTATATCATCGGACCACGTTTGTGTGAATTTTGCATATATAGTGCAGACAGATAGCTCAACAATAGTACGACACCAAACAGGAGCGCAGAAAAAACAAACAATAATTGTACCAATGTTGGAGAGAATGCAAGTGACATGCATTAACACTTTTATAAAGAAAATGCAATATTATTGCACAGGAGGGTCGTTCGGTAACTGTTCCAGCAAATATCCGTACATCCGTCTTTGGAGGTCCCATGGATGAGCCGTGCCATGTTCCGAGTTCTTGCATCGAATAGTCCGATGGACATCCGGTGAATGCCTTTCGGAGGTAACTGGACATCCGGGGGACGTCTAAATGTCCGAAGTGAGACGAATGTGGGATGTCCTATGGATGTAAAATGCCCTCTGGGTACCTATGTGTACAGCTCAAAAACTAGTTTTTTAAGCCAAAAATGACGGCTCTAGGCCGAGAAACAAGGGAGCTACAGGCGTCTGCGGGCAAGACCGAAAAACCTTCTATTATTTCTATAAGGTCAACCGTTGGTCCTAGAGAAACGTTTTGTAAGAATGAGTTGTAGATTTTGACTACAGGAACAATTTCCCGAAATTCGGAAAAAAGGCAATTTTTCTCCTCGGACAGAGAGAAAGTCAAAATTTCCCCATGTCAAATTTATATATATATAAAAATAGGAACACTTTGAATTTTGTCAAATGATGGGTTCGGTGACCCGCATCTATGGTCGAAAGCGCGCACTCCCGGCATCAATTTATGATTTTCTACAATTTTTTGAAATGTATAGTTTCGAAATCGGAATCTGGCGGGCGCCATCTTGGAAATCTAAGATTAATTGGAAAAAAATATGTGGTAGAGAATATTCCTGGGTAGAGAATATCAAAAAAGAAGTCACTTTTAAAACATTTTGAAAAATTCATATCTAAATGTTTACCCTACCGATCATAAAAAATGCACTACTTATATGTAGAGCTCAAAAACTAGTTTTTTTAAGCCAAAAATGACGGCTCTAGGCCGAGAAACAAGGGAGCTACGGGCGTCTGCATCCAGGACCAAAAAACCTACTGGAATTTCTATAAGGTCAACTGTTGGTCCTAGAGAAAAGTTTTATAAGAAAAAGTTGTAGATTTCGACGAGAGGAACCATTTCCCGAAATTGGGAAAAAGGCAATATTTTTTTTTCGGACAAGGAGAAGGTCAAAATTTCCCCATGTCGGACTTATATATATAAAAAAAAACATTTTGAATTTGGTCAGATGATGGGCTCGGTGGCCCGCATCTATGGTCGAAAGTGCGCACTCCTGGCATTAATTTCTGATTGTCTACGATTTTTTGAAGTGTATAGTGTCGAAATCGGAATCTGGCGGGCGCCATCTTGGAAATCTAAGATTAATTGCTAGTTAATTGATTGGAAAGCTAGGAATTTGGGACTTGGTTTATTTTTGAAGGGGCATTGAGACACGTGTACCACAACAAATTGCAGGCGTTTATATGAAGTAGTTAGAAAGTTACCGCACGTTCCATGTCTTCGGCAGTTATTCCAAAAAAAGATCAGCGCCACTTTTATTTTCCGAAACGAAGATGATGCTATCGCACGTAGCTTGGAAGCTAGTATAGCTAGAAGAATTCTTTTCACAGGGAAGTAAGAAAATTTTGCAAGGAACCCTCGAACCAAATTTAATCGATGTAGCATATGTTAAACGAAACTTATCAACAACGTTCCCAGAGGGCATTTTACGTCCCTAGGACATCCCACGTTCGTCTCACTTCGGACATTTAGATGTCCACCGGATGTCCATTTACCTCCGGAAGACATTCACCGGATGTCCATCGGACCATCCGATGCAAGAATTCGGAACATGGCACGGCTCATCCATGGGACGTCCAAAGACGGATGTAGGGACATTTGCTGGAACAGCCACCGAATGACCCTCCTGTGCAATAATATTGCATCTTCTTTACAAAAGTGTTCATGCATGCCACTTGTCACTCTCCAACATTGGTACAATTATTGTTTGTTTTCTCTGCGCTCCTGTTTGGTGTAGTACTATTGTTGAGCTATCTGTCTGCACTATATATGCAAAATTCAGACAAACGCGGTCCGATGATATCATGCACTAGTGTAGTTCTGCATTAAATTCACTCCACTTCTTCGCTTCAGTTAGGTTTGCATGCACGGTAACCTATCAGTAAAGCGTAGCATCGGAGTGAATTTAATGAGGAAACAAATCTGTCTATGATAACATCGGAGCGTGTTTATGTGAATGTCACATATATAGTGCAAACAGATAACTCGACAATAGTACTACACCAAGCTTGAGCTCAGAAAAAAATATCGAAATATACCAAGAGTAGGTTTAGTCTTTGCTCCAGTAAGCTAAATTGTGACAGTATATCTGCAAGTAAACCAAGACAAGTGACATTTCTCTCGAACCTTTATTGCATATACAATTAATGTAACTGTTCTTTGCTTATGGGCCTTCATTAGAACAAATAAATACAAAAATATAGATGTTGCCAGAGCTAGAAGACTTAGAAGAGCACTTAAGTGGATTTTGATATCTTCTATTCATTGTTAGAACCCAATCGGCAGGCGCTAAGCATCCTCAAAACCCCAAAATCACATTCTAGAGTGGCCAATGTCCCTTTTAAAAGTCCAATCAAATATTGTGACACACTCGTCTTTCTACACCGTGGTGTAGAACACCAAGGGGCACCACTGGACGGGAAGGCAGCAAGGGAGGGCACGCGACAGCCAATCACGAGTGACGGTTTCCCGGCAAACTGACTTTTCCAAGGGGCGCGTGTTCGAAAATTTAGTCCGCCGGGAAGCCGTCCACCGTCATTGGCTGTCGCGTGCCCTCTCCTGCTGCCTTCCCGTCTGGTGGCACCCCATAGTGTTCTGTGCCACGGCGCAGAAAGAAGGGTGTGGCACAATCTTTGAAAGGATTTTTAATAAGGAAATTGGCCGCCTTTGAATGTAAATTCGGGTTGTTTAGGACGCTTAGAGCCCAGAAATTGAGTTAGGACGGTAAGTAGGCGATCTCAGAATCCACTTAAGTGCTTCTTTAACTATAAGAGGTAAAACCAATTTAACTACAAAAAGAACACTTTCACCGCTGGCTGGCCTTTCCATATTTCCGTTCTGGAGCATGTCTAAGCGATGACTTCGTTGTAACTTCAACATCCTTCTTTGTTGATAGTGTAAACCTCTTGTTTACTGCAGCTGGAAGAAAATCAGTATAAAAGCAAATATAATTACAGCCTTACTGAAACCACTGTATCCTTCAAGGGCAGCACGAGAAGAGGAGAGAGGACAACATATACCTTCATCTATTGTTTTAAGGGGTATAGAAACTAAATTCTAGCGCCTATTTTATTGCTTAGATGTCGTCTCGGCAATGACATCAGCTCGGAAAGGAGAATGTTTTCTTGAAAAGGACAAGAAAACGAATGCTAAAACAAACTAAACTACCACCAAAGTGCACGTGGTCGATATTTCCAAAACGTTATAAGTTGTGACTACGAACACTGCAGTCATGACATGCCTTCTGACATATGAGTAGTGCGGCAGAAGACTGAAGTAACAGCCTGCCACATCGCGAGCTGCCGACGCGTCGATTTCCGGGCGACGAATGCGTCTCGCACATCTATTGTTGTCCACGTGGCTTCTAACAAATGATCGCCTGCGCTCTGATCCCCTTCGTGATGAGGAATGCAAAAAAAGCCCTAGGTTGATGAAGTGTTTCGGTCCGACTATGCGGCCACCACAGTGTGGGCGGGCAGTTCGTCATTGCCGTCAGTGTTGTGGCGAGCGATTAGTGCGGCCCTCAGATAGCTCAAAGGGCAGAGTTGTAATGTGCAGTCTCCACCGAGTAATAAAGGTGATAATTACGGCATAGACTAAAAAGTGAAAACAACCTTATATGCTTGCTTGGGAGATGAGTGTGTTGGTTCAAGTCAAGGATGAACAAAGAATAAAACAATTAAAACTGGGAACACACAACACATCTTTCAACTAGCAACGACGAGTAAAAATTTCAACAGGGAGCAGCCGACTATACCCAGGAGGGAAAGGGAGGAGAAGGGGAGAGACGGGGAGATAAAAAAGCGAAGTGCAAGTCAGAGAGGGGGGCTTGTCTCGGATTTTAGAAATTCAACCTCAGTTTTCGTCAGCAGGAGGGAAGGGTTTGACACGTTGTTGTTTACTGTGGTCATGGCGAATGACGCTATGATCTCCCTGCCAAATCTGCTGTCATGCCCCCCCCCCCGGATTTTTGTTTCATCAAAGAGGGGATGACAAAGCGAACACGAACGGGCACGTATTACTATGGGATGATAGGAATCTGGAAAGGCCTTAGAAACTTCGTTGTAATGTTCCCGGAGTCTGTGATTGGTGCATCTACCGGTCTGACCTATGCATTGATGGCCGCAGCTCAAGGGGATGGAGTAAACTTTCTTCTCTTGGCATGGTATGAATTTCTTTTCGTGTTTAACAGTGCAGCTAATCGGAATTCGGTTTTTGTTCACTTGTTGACAGAGTTGCTTAAGATGCATGCGGCACGAGAAAACAACGTTCGTGTCGAACTTTGAGGCTATGTATTTTATCCGGTGGGCTGAATTGTGTACGTAAGGAATGACGGCGAATCGGGCTTTCTTTTTTGTGGCTGGTGACTGGCGATCAGGCTCGCGAATCAGCCTTTCCATTACTAATCGTAGAAGGTGGACGGGAAACCCTGCCTTGACGAGCCTCATGTGCCGGAATTTGAAGCTATCTTCTTAAAGATGACAGCAAGACTTTGTGAAGGATGAAGAAAACAACGATTTGATGATACCGTGTTTTACCGACTTCGAATGGGCGCTTGAAAACGGTAGGACAGGTTTACCAGATCTGTGTTGAAAGGCCCAGCACAGTCCAGTGGCACTGACATGAAGCCGCAAATTCAGGTACTGAAGACCTTCATTCGAAGGTTCTTCCTTCGTGAAAGTATGGCCTGACGAACAAGCGGAAAAACGGCTGTAATGCTATCTGGAGACGTTTGATCAGGATGAATGATTAGATTTCGTTGTGTTAGAGGAGGGAGATTTTGGAGATAAGGTGAACGCCGCCCTTTCAAAGAATTTTCTCAAACTGAAATCGCGACCGTCCGGGACCCTCGGGTCAAGAGCTAAACAACTCTGTCTTTGAGCCTGTCCGTTCCCAAAAAAGCGCCATTAGTAGTCCAGCGCAGCTGTACCTTTTAGTTTTCTTCGCTGCAAAAACACATAAGACTGGAGTTCCCCTAAGAAGTATTGTGTCGGAAAAGGGTTGTTGCCAGAAGCACCTCGGGCTCTTTCTACAAAAAGCATCTGTCCTGTATCCACTTCCTCAACCCTTTAGAGTGTCTAACTCAATAGACCTCATCACTCTCATCAGTTCCCACCATTTCTTCTCCTTGCCGCACTCTATTTTTTCACTTGACATAGAAGACATGTATTTCAATCTAGATCCTACCGCATTGCTTACCTCAATCTCCGACGCCATCTTTGAGCACGGAGCCGTAGATTTTCAGAATTCCTCCGGTATCTTCGTTGCTGGATTCGTGGACCTGATTTATCTATATCTCCAGTCCACCTTAGTTAAACATGAGAGAGGGATCTACTGCCAAAAGAAAGGAGTTTGCATCGGTTCATGCCTTGCCCCCGTTCTCAGCGAGTTATTTCTTTTATTCGTCGACAGAGCTATAAAAGCACAACTGGACATCTCCGCGTCTGGCTTCCATGTTTCCAAATATGTAGACGATTATCTAATCATTCATCCTGATCAAACTTCTCCAGATAGCATTACAGCCCTTTTTTCTGCTTGTTCGTCAGGCCATACTTTCACGAAGGAAGAACCTTCGAATGAAGGTCTTCAGTACCTGTATTTGCGGCTTCATGTCAGTGCCACTGGACTCTGCTGGGCCTTTCAACAAAAATCTGCTAAACCTGTCCTACCGTTTTCTAGCGCCCATTCGAAGTCGGAAAACATGGTATCATCAAATCGTTGTTTTCTTCATCCTTCACGAAGTCTTGCTGTCATCTTTCAGAAGATAGCTTCAAATTCCAGCACATGAGGCTCGTCAAGGCAGGGTTTCCCGTCGACCTTCTACGATCAGTAATGGAAAGGCTCATTCGCAGGTCTGATCGCCAGTCACCAGCCACAAAAAAGAAAGCCCGATTCGCCGTCATTCCTTACAGTAGACAATTCAGCCCACCGGATAAAATCCATTGCCTAAAAGTTCGACACGAATGTTGCTTTCTCGTGCCGCATGCATCTTAAGCAACTCTGTCAACAAGTGAACAACAACCGGATTCCGATTAGCTGCACTGTTAAACACGAAAAGAAATTCATAATATGCCAAGAGAAGAAAGTTTACTCCATCCCCTTGAGCTGCGGCCATCAATACATAGGTCAGACCGGCAGATGCACCAATCACAGACTCCGGGAACATCACAACGAAGTTTCTAAGGCCTCTCCTGATTCCTATCATCCCGTAGTCATACATGCCTGTTCGTGTTTGCTTTGTCATCCCCTCTTTGATGAAACACAAATCCCGGGGGGGTATGACAGCAGACTTGGCAGGGAGATCATAGAGTCATTCGCCATGACCACAGTAAACAACAACGTATCAAACCCTTCCCTCCTGCTGACAAAAACTGAGGTTGAATTTCTAAAATCCGAGATAAGCCCCCCTTCTGACTTGCACTTCGCATTTTTTATCTCCTCTTCTCTCCCCTTCTCCTCCCTTTCCCTCCAGGGTATAGTCGGCTGCTCGCTGTTGAAATTTTTACTCGTCGTTGCTAGTTGAAAGATGTGTTGTGTTGTCCCAGTTTTAATTGTTTTATTCTTTCTTACGGTTCACACAGAAAGAATAAAAGCCCTGAAATGCACCAGGGACAGACACTCACAGTTCACTCGTAAATTTCAGTGTTTTTATTATTTCTGTGTGAACTGTAGTCTATCCCTTGTGCTCTGGTACATGAACCTTAAACGATCGTGACACAAATTTTAGTAATGAACTTCACAGAATTAAAAAAGTGAAACTAACCAAACACGAGTTGACAATGCAAAGCGTGCAGAACTTTTTCCACTTTTTTGTCTCCCATGTGTACTCAGTAGCTAGTTTATCAGTCAGCAGGTAGGCGAGCATCCGCTTAGCTGCAGTGTTGGGGTTTCGTCTACCAAGTTGAATTAGTTCCTTAACCTGGAAATTTGAAAGACGACACACAAATTGGGTGTAGCATTTCGGAAGAACACAAGGCAAGTTCCTTTCTGACTATAAAAGCAATTCTCTACATGGCCTATTTTAAAAACAAAAGACAGAAATAACCCATATTTATCATTTCCTTCTGCTCAACCTTTTCATAGTGCAAGCTGCAACCATAAGCTTCGGAGTTTGATTAGTGCAAACTTTAAGACACCCTTTATTTGTGGCAGTTCCAGACAATTTATTGAACCTCACAAGTCTTCACAAAACGAAAATTTCTTGAAATTATTTGGTTGCATCTCAACACATAGCAAGGAACATCCTGAACAACCACTAGCTAAGTTGTGTATTTTACACACACAGGTGGCATGCACAACAGATACCGTCCCACAGGTAACAACCCGAATCTATGGTATGTAAATGTGGACGTACCAGATGAGCTTCGTCAGATGAATTCAGATCTGCCTTGGTACAATTAGAGCAGGTAACAAGAAGGCTCGCTGGAGATGGTGAGAGCTTCAAGCGTGCTGGCAACTGGCTGCAAGCTCATTCTTATATCATTGTGTAGCATTAACACTTGACCCTGAAAGTCTGAAGAATGAATCAAAATTACTTATTAGAAAGGTTGTGAAGTACCTAGGTACAAGTAGCTGTGCATCGGTAACTAGGTACTTTTTGTGTACCCGAGGTACAAATGCAGACTCTTTTATTTCTGGGTAACTAACTCTATCTTAGGTACAATTTCTAGTAACATGAAACAATGACAAGTGACTTTTTTGCAGGTACTTTTTTGGCATTTGTAATAAAATTAAGGGTTCCAACCTGCAAAAGAGAGATCACTGTGGAGGAGTCATACCAGGACACTGAGGCTCAGCCATTTCCCAACATGAGCATTCCATCCGGAGCAAACTGGAGAGTAACAACCAAAACGTTGTTGGTGTTAACATCTGAGTAAAGTGGTTTTGTATGAAGCATTATAGAATGAGGTGAGCAGTCTGTCTATGCTGGTTTCGCAGGCTTTACTGTAAAGAAAAGTTCATCAGTCGCCCATTGGCAGCTCCCCGCGACGAGAGAGGACGTTGGGGGCCGTCGCAGTAACGTTCGACCGATGAAGTTCAGCGCATGCTCGGCGAATTGTAAAATTGGGCGTGACGTCAGATTGTCGTCATGATGAAGTTCTTTCTGTCGAAAAAAGTTCAGCAGTTTTCGGGAGCTCAAAGTTGAAGAATTTCATCGGTAAAGATGGCGGAATCCAGATGCGCTCCTCCTCTTTCAGTAACCCGACCGTATTTTTTTGTTTCGAATACCACGCCGGCTTAAATTTCAGAGGATAGATGGGTTTGTCAGAAACTACCGGCGGCTAACAAATGGAGTGACGAGATAGCTGTGCGCACAATGGCACATGTTGCGCGCCCTCCATAACCTCTTTCAATAACCTCATTAAAAGAGTTTATAAACACTCAGTATGCCTGCATGTACGGCATTTGTACCTCTATATACACAAGACAAACAAAGAGGACATATAGAGCACCTAGAAGTAATGATGTTATGATACACTTTCTCATTTCAACGCAAAATGTTAAGGCATGTTGGCAGCACACATTAAAGACCTTGCACGTTTAGGATGACAAGCCTACTACTTGAGCCAGGAAATAAAGAGTGCCGGATAAAACGAGAAATATCATAACACACCACACTCTGGCAAGGCAGTGGGCCCAAGGCACGAGCTTTGTCCTGCAATATTACAATAGGTGTGGTCAAGACAAAGCTTTGGCTTACACCGAGAACAGCTTTTCAACAGCACCTACGCGTTTAAGCAAGCATCCCGACTGACGAGAAAAAGGGTAACAGTGTTACCAGAGTGTTTTGGAAGCCCATCTTGTGGTGTTCCACTTGGCGAAGGGTTAGCCAAGGCTTATCCTGTGCTATTAGGGTTTATATGCGTCAAAACGTACAACTGACTCTGAAAGTTAAGATGTTGAGAGTTATCTCAAGAACCTTTTGAACAACTTACTTGGTCTTGGTGACGCTACGTAAAAAAAAAAGAAAGCCATTAGAAATATTAAAACACCAAACACAGGACAAATAAAGGGGGCACTACCAGATTGCTTCATTTCTTTCAGTCTGTTCTTCTATGCATATGTTATGCACCCACGAACGAGCAATGAATACACATCTCACTATGCAAGATCAATGGGACCGGCATTCATGAGCGTAACAGCAGAGAAAACTTATAACCAAGAACATATCAGCAAGAATGTACTCTACTAAACACTGCCATTTAGACCTCAAAATTTGAATGAAAAAATTATCAAGAAAATTATGTGCTATTTAATTTATAGCATAACAATCAATCCACTCTATACTCACCTTTTCTATGCTGGCTCACAATTATTGGGAATTCCACAAGACATCCATCAGAGATAGATAGCACAGGCTGCACATTAGTACAAAAAGGATCAAAACCAAATTTACCGTCAACAAAAACTTTGGTCTTGCACGATCTGTATTTTGTTCGAACCTTTTGATAGAAACACGAAAAGCTGACACTTGAAATAGCTACAAATGATCAAAAAATTATAATTGCAAAAATATTCATCTATTTTCACTGATTACCTTCCCAGAAAGAACTGCAAGTCGTCAGAAAAAGAGTCTCGTTCATGGCGGTGCGCGATGAGCGAGTCGAACGCCTTCGCTGGCGAGTCGTTTCTCGAAAACTCTCGCTTCGAACATAGTTGATTGGCTCAGCCACTCAGCGACTAGATCGCATCGCAAAAAGTCAGGTCAGCAAGCGACTGCTCAAATGGCATCGCTTTTTGCCCGCGATGGTTGCTTTTGCGATGAAAGTTATCACGTGACTAGATCACATCGCTGGTGTGAACGCGCCTTCAGTATTGCGACACGCGATGACGACACCAACAGTACAGTGAACCGGCGCCAAGCGTGCACAAAAGGATACAAATTAGCGAGCAACCCGAGCGGTAGAGAGCCTCTGAAAACTATCTACCTACTGCAACCATGTCATGCATAGGACATCATTCTGCAGTGCTTGTAATTTCTCCTTCTTATTGTCACCTTTGAGATACAAGTTCGATTATGTTAAATTACAACAGTAAAAGCTACGCTGGTGGCTGGTATGCCACCAGCTTGGCTCACAATAGTGCCAGTGCGCCTATCTAGAGCCATCACATCACCACCAAGCTATTTGAGTTTTAGTAGATTGTTTTTTCAGGCCATGCCGCGTATGTGGGAGCTCGCGCTGTCACTTCGAGGCGTGCTTTGAAGCGCGCGCCAGGAGCGGTAGCGGGCTTCTGAAAAGTATCTACTAAAACTCGCTATTAAGAAGAAACAAAAACACTTACCATAGTACGTGTCGATTAGTGCTCCAGAGAATCGCCGGAAACAACAAAGGTAAAACTGGACCACGACAAGCTGCCATGACAGGCTGGTCGTGACTCGTGAGTTGGACAAAGCTGAACCATACAAAGCAAGCAAGCAAGCGCGCGTAAAGCAGTGGCGGCAGAGGCGGGAAAGCCGGTAAGCAAAAATAGTTGGATTGGATTGGCTTAAATAAATCCGCCTATATTTTTTTAGATTGTCTGTATTATTAGGTATGACAACATATTATACATTTAGTTTTGTACCGTTATAATGTAGCATTTGCAAATTGATAAAAAAGAAAGTAATTTTTTGCGCAAGTGTGCTTTAACATTGATCCTTCACGGAGGGCGCTGCAGAGATGCTGATTTGTTGATATTAATGTGCGGAGGCTTTCTGTGCTTGATCAAATAAATCTTTCGTTGGTTTGTAACCACAACTCTGTCGGGCACGGTTAAGAATTCAGTTGAAGTTCCGCCTCTAGCGCGAGCTTTCTTCCCTTGACAAGTACGGCGAAAGACAAACCGGCAAACTGTTACGCTTGAGACTTTATGTTGTGTCGTCTCATTTTTCCCGTCTCGGGGTTTCGTCTAAAAGGTTATGCTTGTTTTCTAGCGTAGCTCACGCGTCTGGTGCACCAATTTCAGCAAGCTCGTTGACTGAACGAGACCGATGGCGCGGTACGTACTGCCGACCTCCTGCCGATATCGTGGTTGGGACATCCGATTCAGGCGATTTGTCGTACATCCGATGGAAGTCCGTATTCGGCTTCGGACGTACGGATCTTGATCAGACATCCGTCGGATATTAGCGGCCCTCTGGGTTTAGGATCACGGCTTCACTGAATAGGGTTTCTGGCCGAGAAGTTTCAATATGCTCGTAAAAACGAAAACTAGAATTGCTAGAACGCTGTGATTCTCAGCGAAGGATCGCGCTCAAAATTGGAACGAGCGATGTCAATTTTATAGAGACAGCTGGTGTGAAACTTGTTTTATTCACGAAAAGATGTTCGGCGACTTGGCTCGGAGAGCAATGACCTCATCCAAGTTCCCTGGTTCACTTGTGGATAATCAAGACCGCTTGGGTGGATTTATTGATTGTGCCAGTAAGAACCTCCTCCAAGCAACTTGTGTGTGCAGTGAAATTGTGCTAGCTGATGTGAATCGTCAGTTATCAACAAGAATAGGGTCCGAGCTTAAGTGAATGGGGATACTTCAAGGAACTGCCGCTAGCTCGTAATTAGAAAACTACGATACCTAGAACTATCAGATATTCAGGGCAGGGTCGCGCTACCCCTATTGGAAAACCCCAATATGAACAGCGTATTATGGCTATTGGTAAACAATATCCTTTTATTGTATTACAATACAATATGGATAGTGTATTTGAAAACATTACATTTATTGTATTGTATTACAATAAGGGTTTGTTATGGGATTCCAATATCCATAATAGGCTAAAAATATTGGAATCCCATACCGCATAAACCCTTATTGGATCCCCATGTGTCCTATGGGGATCGAATTAAGGTTTACGATTCCAGTGTACTTAGCGTATTATGGATATTGGAATCCAATATATTCTATCGGCTACCAATAAAACTATATACGTGTTGGAATATCACGTTCAGCACGACATTTCTTTGCATGCAGTCTCCTTGTGTGTATTTCTGAGTGATGAAATAAAAAATGTTGCTGTTGTCAAATTATGAATAAAGAAGCAAAACACTGGGCTTATCCTTACCAAATCTAAGATTCTGAAAAATACTAAGATTGAATCTAGTGATATTTTGCAACTGATATTTAATCAGTATTGTTCCAGTCCACAAAAGTGATGATCGCTCCTTGCCTTCTAACTATCGTCCCATTTCACTAACTTCCGTTCCATCTAAACTTCTTAAACATATTATTTATTCACACATAATGTCGCATTTAGATTGCAATGACTTCTACCACCACCAACATGGCTTTCGCAAAGGTTACTCTTGTGAGACGCAACTCTTTGAATTTACACATGACCTTCATTGCAGCCTTCAATCTCGCAACGAAAAAGACGCACTATTTTTAGACTTTTCCAAGGCATTTGATCTTGTCCCACATATTCGTTTAATCTCTAAACTTTCTCGCCTTCATCTAGACCCCCAAGTCTTAGTGTGGATACGTAATTTTCTTGACTCGCGAATGCAATACAAAGTCTTAAATGGGTACGAATCTGATTTAAATAATGTCACATCTGGCGTGCCCCAGGGAACATTCCTTGGGCCTCTTCTTTTTCTAATATTTATTAATGACCTTCCAAATTCTATTTCTTCTCACATACGTATTTTTGCAGACGACTGTGTTTTATATCGCGAGATCACTTCACCTAATGACCGCAAACTCATCCAAAAGGATCTAGATAATATCTCTCAGTGGTGTAACAACTGGTTGATGCCACTAAATAAATCTAAATGCAAATTAATTCACTTTTCTCGTAAAAGAGTCCCTTCCTCCTTCCAGTACGTTCTGGGCGACGAGATCATTGAAGAAGTCGATAGGTATAAATATCTCGGTGTCATACTAACTTCCGATATGACATGGATTAATCACATTAACACAATTTCTTCGGACGCAGCAAGGACCCTTGGTTACATCCGGCGTTGTCTGAATGCTGATCCTCCAAAGCTTAGGAAACTTGCATACGAAACCTTCATTCGACCAAAATTGGAATATGCGTCTACAATACGGAATCCGCACCAAAATTACTTGATCACCCAACTCGAAGCAATTCAAAACCGAGCAGCTCGCTACATTTTATCAAACTATGACTATAAAAACAGTGTCTCTGCTATGAAAACGAGCCTAAATTTATCAACTCTGGAGGTACGCAGCAAAGTTGCATGTCTTTGCTTACTCCATAAACTTTACCACTGCCATCCAACTATTCGAAGCTCATTCCTGCGCACTCCCGCACGGTCATCTCGTCGGCTCAAGTAACTCTTACAATGTCTCAATACTCTTACAACACAAACAAATAGCACTTCAGTACTGTGTTTTGTTGGTGGTAAAAGTGCCCATTCATTAAATCAGATATTGCAGCACATTAAAAACCGCAGGTTAGCAGTAGTACTGCCCTGACAAAGTGCCCTTTCACAGGCTGTCGACGGTATTGCGGTTTTCAAGCGGCACGGGGACACGTTATCTCTTTGCGGCTGTTTTTCTCCTGCTTCATCATGACTGCTCCGGACACGAGTAGCTTTCGGCGCTTATTGATGGCAACGTTCGACAGGACTAATCCCTTTTGCCGAGGCCACCGACAAGTGCGTGGCAGGCCGCTAGTTTGATATCTCGAAACGGGTAGTGCGCCAGTGGCGGCTGTGGCGATTCGAGACTTACAACTATGGCGCAAACAACGAGGTTTTCACGAACCAAAGTCGGGACGATTTCGAGAGTTAGAGGCAAAACTTGCGGCGTGCGTCGCGAAAGAATGCAACCCGTGTCAAATGTGGCCCTATATAATTTTTTATATATTTATTTTTAGTTTCCTGGTATGCGGTGTGGGGGAGTCAACCTACATTCGAGTCGACTTACAATTATGTAAATACGTTTCCTCACTCGCATTGGTAATCATCGGCCGTTATTCTGACCCAGGAATATTGGGCTTTATACCAATCACCACCTTTTTCAAACTGGTGAGCATAGTACAGATGCGCGGGCGTGTAATCACTAGCAGTAAAGCTACAGGCTAAATTTATCTACAGCCTGAATGACGGTCGATATAACCTAAGTAAGACAGACCTCTCACTGTGTAAACCTTCAACGCAACTTGGTTTGTTTCAGTTCTTTCGTGATAAATATACTCAAGGTGTCCGAGCATCCTAAACTATAGCGATTAATTAAACTGGTTTGTAAGCTCCATTCTGAGTTAACACGCAGTGCGACAGTATGACAACCAAGTGGGTAACCAATCGTTTACGGTATTTGACATGAAAAAGAACACGCAACAATTCGCAACAAGGGAATGAAGCAACGACCACGCAAATGAAAAGATAACCACATTCGGTATTGATGCCGCTGGTCTGACAGTGAACGAGCGTCCGAGCGGATTTCTACTATGGGGGCTCTAACTTACTATGCGCATGCAGAAAAAAAATTATGTTTGCTCATCTTCGGAAGGACTTAGCAGTGGTGATGCAGAATAGAGCAGCCACAACGCCGCATTCCACAAGGGTCGCAACAAAACAATAATGTCACTGAGCCGGAAGCCTGGATTGTGATGGGTATTTGCCACCGGGTTCCTAATCGAAAACGCCATTCTTCAAAAAAAAGGATTCGTTCACGGACCGACTAGCTATTTTTGGCGCAGTTTGGCGTGGTTTGGCACAATTTATGTATTCAGCCGCAGGCAAAGGGGAATTTATCAAAATGGCACAATTGGCACAGCTTGACCACCCCTGAATATTCCATGCACGTGACATAATATGCTTCTTGCGGCAAAACTGGGCTCACGTCGACAAACGTGTTGTCCACGTGTATTGCAGCAAAACAAGCTTCAATAAAAGCGTCCCCAGTCGTTCTGAGCTCCGTCAATTAAATATGCCGCACAGCTCGTCTGGCTTCAGTATTACTGCTTCAGAGCAAACTAGAAAATCTGGAATCCTCACCTTTGAACGAGAACGAACAGGCGCCTGCTGGCTTGTGGGCCGTGGAAACTGTAAGAGAGATTTGAGATTAGTTACATCCAAGTAACAATTTGTTTGAGTAGCCACCTTCAGTACACTCAAAATTACATGCACGGGACATAGATGCCTCATGCGACGAAACCCCCTCCATCCTTGTTTTCTGTTAACTCTGCTCACCTTCGCCACTTGCCACTTGAGTCATCGACCACGCCTATAAAAGCCTGAACCAAGTAAACTTGTACCGTGACTTGTTTGCTCCCTCTTGCTCCCGAGTTAACTCGGGCTGACAATGTTTTCTTTTTAACTGGAACCTACATTTTTAGTTTTGGTTTCACTTGTTGAGGCAGGTGGATACTTTTGTAAAGCTTTCTCCCTATGCACTTCCGAGTCAACATTTTTGTGATGGCAAACCCCCGGGCTTTGATTTTGCGCTCCATGACGAATGCTGAAAGTCATATAGGCGGGCAATAGCTCACCTTGAAAATGCTTTCTCTTGGTTGCCGAGAACAAACTCGTGTTCCTGATTGGCAGCCACTTGCTGCCAAGAATTGCTGCACATATCCGAAAGAACCCAGTCTTAGTCTAATACAGATGCTTTGGCCGGACAGAGACACAAAAGCCTGACACAAGACCACTATAAAGACAGGAAATAGAGTGCCTGTGAGGAATGAAACACACAATTGAGATAGGAATCAATCACTCACCTTGAAAACACTTGCCATAGGTGGCAAAGAGCCAACTTCTGACCTTGATTGGCTGGTGCTTGCCTCAAAGACCTGAGTGTATAAGAAACAACCCGGTCTTAGGCAAACCTGGGTGTTTTTGCAGTAGAGACAACAAAATACTAATGCAAGACCACTACACATACGAAATGGCATCCAAGAGGAATGGTACACAAAACTCATATAGGCGGGCAATAGCTCACCTTGAAAATACTTGCTTTCGGTGGCCGAGAACAAACTCGTGTACCTGATTGGAAGCCATTTGCTGCGAAGAATACCTGCAGATATCCTAAAGAACCCAGTCTTAGTCTAACACTGATGCTTTGGCAGGACAGAGACAGAAAAGTCTTATAAAAACCACAAAAAGCAGGAAATAGATTCCGCGAGAAATGAAAACAAACCCAGGTGGAGAGGCTCGTTCATTGTTTCACCTTAGTCAAGTAGTGTAGCTCATTTTGCTAAAACAATGCATATTTGCTAAAAAAAGTATAATACATATTTTGATCCATTTAGCAGAGTTTACCGCCAAGGATACCTGCACACCAGAACAAGTCAGGCTTAGTCACTGTTAGTCACAAGGAGGAAGTAAGAGGAGGGCGGTATTTTCACGACTCAAGAAAAAAGTATTACAGCAAATTCGCCAACACGCACACCCCGAAATCCTGTGCTGTACGAAAGCACATTAACACCTGAAAATTGAGTGCGGAAATCAATCTAAAATAATTTTGACTAACAGCAATATTTTTTGTTTAATTGTAATGGTAAATATTTCATTAAAAGTGTGTAAGTGAAAAACATAAAAAATGACTGTACCAGACCCCAATGCATAAAAAGAAAATAAGAAACAGTGAGTATTTTTCGGCTTATTGTTTTCTATCAATTACGATAGTTACTCTTATACTAACATGCTGCTACACAAAATTAGAACCTCATGTTTTTTGTTTTTCGACCGTTGTAAGTGCAGGTTTTCGCCTTGTGTGGCCATCTTCACTAAAAAAAGCTTTCCACAAAAACACTTTCGCACAATACATTATAATTTGCAAATATTTACAATAGTTTATTCTTTGAACTTTTGGCGAGCAATTTTTGCTTGCAATATTTTGCCATAAAGGGGAGAAGCACAACGGCGAATGCGCGTCATTCACCTGCAAAACAACGGTCGCTTCCCGCAGTGTGTGGATAGAAATAACATACCATCGAGATTCACACGTTTATCAGCTACCTTCGCGCTTTCCCGTGGCCTGTTGTTCGGTAGCGCCATAATTTGCGAAGTGAATGTTACGACAATGTGAAATGCGGGACATTTTGAAGATTTTGGTATTTCTTGTGGGACGCGGGACACGAGCCCTCAATACGGGACAGTCCCGCGAGTCGCGGGACGGGTGGTCACCCTAATAACGATATCAGATTAAGATCACATCATAAAAGCTTCGTTGTAAAGAGACAATTTACAATGTAGTTCAACCGATGTATACCCGCGATTCCCTTTGAGTTGATTAAAGCGAAACATGGCCAACGGCGAAATAAAAAAACAAGTTTTTTTGTCGTTTTTTACACTATTTGCTCTGCGCAGCCGATAGCAGTGCAGTTGGGTGGCGTCACAAACATTTGACTCACTCGCTAGCGTTTCACAAATTCGTTCGGCGTCAGTCGACACCGCAGATCAGTGGTCGGCACTCATGGTCTATCCGGGAGGAAAAAAGTACGAGCTCAGAGCCGAGCGTCGATCGCGACTTCCGTAAAGAGAAGCGGCCGGTAACACTTCGGCAACTCGTCAGCTTCAAACAACACCTCTTCGAACGAGTCCGCGAATCCAATGCGTCGAACGGTCGCGGCGGCAAGCACGCCGGAAGCAAGGGCTCAACATCCGAAAGAGACACGGCGCTGGTTTCTACGTCTATTTCGCTCATGAGATAACAAGATAGCGAACCTAGCCGAGTGTGAACACTGACTGGCATTACATTGGAGTACACGCAGTCGAAATAACGCCTGCAACAGAGCACAGCTAGAGCCTTTCAACAGGGGACACGTGCGTTCACATAAGCTGCGATTTCAAAACTTCATGTCCCCTCTCTGTCCTTCGGTGTGTACTTTCATCCGTGTATACCAAAGCACTCAACGCTGCAAGTAATAAAGTGCTTTGGTTTCGCTTGGAGCCTGCGAGCAAAGAGAGCGACAAACTATCATCCTTCGGTCACGCCGGAACGCCGGCTCGCACGACGAGGGCTGGTGTGCACAGTGCGCATGCTCGGCTCGCTCGGCCGTTCGGCTGGTTCGGCTCGCTGGGCTCGCTCTCTTCGAACCACGCTTCGAACTGCCTCCAAAGCTCGGGCTGGCGCGCGCTCGGCTTGACCACTTGACGATAGAAACTTATCTTCTCATAAAACGAGGCTGTAACGTATCGTTTGATGGTGCAAATGCACATATTATTCACGTCGTTTTTTACGGTGTGTGAATCTCGCGAAACAGGCGACGAAGAGTGGTGGGTGAAATGTGCTCGCAGGTTGTCGTGGATTTTGTGTACGACGTAGGATTACCCAGAAAGGTGGGTGAATATCGATAACTGTGCGCGTAAAAAGCAACTACATGCACGTGACCTGTCAAACCTATTCACCCTCATTATTTTATCATGCGAACCGACACTGTCGCGTATCGGGTTCGCTTTGGGTCCCAACACCGGTAACCGAACTTTTGTTGCATTTTAACAACTGCAACAAACATTTGTTGGAAAGCGATCACTCCAATAAGCACGTTGTTATTGGGCTTTCTCATTGAAAGGTAGGTCGCGGGTGTTCCAGCTAGTTATTCTGAATGGTTGGGTGGTTGTCTAGCGTTTCAAGCGCGCGAGGCTGTGTGTACTGTACCATCAGCCGTACGTACTTGCGCTTTCGATCAATGTTTATGTGTTGGCAACGCAGAACGTTTGTGTTCTTGCCGTATGGTAACTCCTGTTTAACGATATCATTCACACGATGTCGTATATGTGGGCATACCGATATCAACATGATGCTTCACGAACGCTCAAAATCCTGTTACGTTTCCTCATAGTTCGGGGTATATGCCGACGTATTTCATGTTGTTAATTTTGTATCTATTCTGAGATATATGCACGCGATATCATATTGTATTCTTCTTTGGGCCCATGATCGACAACCGATATTTATATATCGTGTGGCCGACTGGCCGTACACTATGTCCATGTTGGTCATCAATACGCACGCGATGTCGTATTCTATTCCAATAACCGCGCATTATATCGGCTTATTGTTCTCTAATATAGTGTTGTATACCAATAACCGCAAGTTCTATCAAGATATTGTGCTCCGATATGGTGTTGTATACCAATAACCGCAAGTTATATTGGGATATTGTGCTCCAATATCCTGTTGTATACCAATAACCACATTCTATATCGGGATATTGTGCTCCGATATGAATTCCCATCGTGCGTATTGGGTTAATCGGATAACAATAAGTTTTTATTGTTTTCCGTCAACTTAATTGGAATACAATATTTCCAATAAGCCGAGTTCATATTGGCCATTTTCAATAGGATACTAATAAGAAAGTGTGTGTACAATGGACAATTTGCAATTTTCCCAATCACCCCGGCCCGCGCGCGAGGAATTGTGAGAGACACTCCCTCGCCTGGCCGCTCTGCCTTGAGATCGCATTGCCTTGTCACTTGCCTCCTCTTAATCCTGTTTTTCGATTCCATTACCTATTTTATCTACTCCAGTGTATTTTTATTGCTTCTAAGGGTTTCTATTCTCTTCTGCGCGCGATATTTCTCGTATATATATAGTATTTGTGTCTTCATTTTGCCTTTTTCGACGGGAATGCTGACGGACAACATGCCGCTTCGCGCGTCGTTCCCCGGGTGAGTAGTCAAACCCATTTATAACGAACAGCAGGAAACGCTACGATACGTTCAATATAGCAAAAGCCATTTACAACGAACTTCCACGATGCGTTCGTTGTAAGGCGAGAGCTTCTCTTTCTTTCTCATCTCTTCGCTTCTTCCTTGTAACAACGCACTGAATTTTTTGTTTTTTTTTGCATGCGATTAGATTTTTTACCTTAACGTTTTACCTTTCCTTCCTTCTGAATCGCTTCTCTTCCTGGGCAACCACTTTGGGCTGAATTTTTTTCTGTGCGTGCGTGCAGAGAGTTTCTTTTTTTAGCTTTCTCCCCTTCTAAATTGCTTCACTTCGCTAATTTTGTTGGGGGCTTGAGCTTTTGAACTTTTCTTTCGTTCCTACTTTCTTTTTTTGGGGAGGGGAGGGACAGGATAGAAGACGATTGTTTGTGCGTTTTTGGAGCCTTCCCGTTGGGAAAAGTTCGATGTAGCCAATGTGTTGTTCGTTATAAGAAGTACTTTTTACATGCATTTTTATTTAAATTTTTTGTGAGTTTGATATCCGCAATAACTCGCTGTACGTGGGTTCGTTCTAAACGGGTTTCACTGTACTACCGTTGCTACCGATTCATATCGCGCTGTTAGCTGTCTATTTTGGTTTATTTTACCCGCGTGCAGTCGAGAGGAGCCGTCTATGAACAACCGCGCACATGTCATAGAGGTAGGCAGAGCTCTGAATCAACAATCGCGACGAAAGATCCGAGTGCGCTGTGATTTAGCCGCGCGCTCGGTCAAGTTAAGCGGCTTCGAGTGCCGCTTAACTTGTCCAAGATACAGCACGCCGCTTTGCCATCGCGAATCATTTGTCCCACCGTTTCAGCGTGGCAGGTCTTCCCGAGGATTATGTGTTCAGACAGTTGTTGTACCGAGTTAATATGAGAAAGAATTGTTCAAAGGTTCGTGAATCTGCCACGCGTGTTGTTCTCCCTTTCTTCCATCGTGATAATTTAGAATCAGCCGGCAACCGCTACGGCATTAGCACTGTGTTCAGAAATGATTTCAAACTAAGTCGGCTGACCCCGTTCAACTCGGCCAGTACTGGATGTACCAAAAACATAGCAAAAAAGATGTTGGCTGTGTGTCGGCCGTAGCTTACAAGATTCCTTTTGCCTGAGGGTTATGTTACATTGGACAAACAGAGCGGTGTTTGAATGATTGTTCAACTGAACACAAACGTTTTATTAGAAACAAAGATCAGTATTCAGAAATGTCAAAACATGTGTTAGAATGTAATAATTGTGTACCTCTATGGAATTCCACATCGGTTGTGTTGACCGAGAAAGGGGATCATAAACGCTTGGTAAAAGAGTCCCTCATTATTATTAGCCACGGAAATGAAGTAAATAGGCCGTCTTTTAATTTAGACATGGAGTTGAAAAGATTTTTACACATTTGATTGTTTGGTGGTAACCTTTACATCTGTGTAGGATGTTGTGTGTTCGGGTTTCACCCCTGCCCGTTTGTTTCAGGTGTGACGAATGTCGGGGGTTGTTCGGCTTTGTTCATGCTCGATCTTTTCCCTAATGGGTCACCATCCTGCAGCCCTTTCTTTTGTGATGTTATCAGGACCTCACCGAGGTGGGTTAAGAGATCTTCCCCCTCTCCCCTTTTGTTTCAGTTAGAACACTACCGGTGTGGCTATTTTCAATGACCTCCCTCTTTTGTGTGTTCGGGAAAAAGAACTTTCCTCTTCCTTTTTCATTCTTTTTGGTTTTCTGGACACCTTTCCCTATAAAACTACAATATTTTGTCCAATAAATTTCAGCTGTGTTTTAGACTTTGTGTTGTGTTGTCCTCCCAGTCTCGGAGTTTTGTCCAAAATGTTAAACCTTCACCAGCTTGTTTGCGCCCTAACTTTTTGTTCGTTAAGACCTCTAATAACCGCCTCGTTCTTGCATGCTCAAAGTATTTATAGATCCGACTCATAATGGTTCTTTGCACGCGTTCTACTATGGAAGCCTTTTGCTTTGAAAATACAATTTAACTTCCTTCTTATTGAGGTATGACATGACTAATTTCCCGTAAAATTCACGCCCGTAGTCCGTGCATAGAAACATACTTTTCTTCATCCTACGAAAGGCTATTTTAAGGCGCTCTCACGACCTCTTCTCCCGCCTTTCGAGCGATCAGAACGGTGGAGAGAAATCGAGAGAACGTATCAATCACAAACAAAATGTATCCTTTTCCATCATTATATTTGGCAATTTTTTTATTTCCACGGGGTCCGACCGGTAGACGTCTCGAAGTCCCATGGACAACGTTTTGCGGTATAGACGAGGGCGTTTGGTTTCCCTAAACAAGGTGTAAGCGTTGGATCCCTCTAAACACTTTTCCGCCGTTTTGTCCCGCATGTCTGGCAAGTCTATTTACTCCACCGAAGGATGTGGGATGGGCTGCTCTGTAGTAGGATGTAGCGTGATTGCCCCGTGTGCAGAATCCCTGTCGCAAAAGCCTCGCGTCATTAGCCCCATGTTTCGAAAACCCCGCGCTCATTTACCCTGTCCCGTATTGCCCCCGTGCCAAAAGCCCCGTCTTCACTGCCCCGTCCCACCCTCTTTGCGCTTCAACCAGCCTTTTCTCATGTCTTAACCTAAACTGTTGAGGGTCTAAAAAGGGTATTTTAAGTTAAAGAAACAGCAAAGGTATACTAACTTGAACCGCCGAAATCTTTTAATGACGTACTGTGGCTAATTGCATAAACCTGTATAATCAGCGATGAACTCCGCTGTCACAGAGGTATACTCAGACGCAGAATTATAGACTTTATCTACCTAGAAGGATACAAATATATTTTAGAACGACGTAAGAATTGAACTGGTGTTTGGTGATGTATACATGATAAGCATGGCGCCATGAACTGCGGGTTTAAAGTTTTGACAGAACCCACTTCGTCGGAGCTGCGAGTCCGCGCGTGCTTCAGAGTCGACGGAAGCGTTAGTCAATGTTTACAGATAAAATCTGTGACTTTCAATAAATATTTTGCTGTTGACTGATATTTTCTGTTTGTTCTAACTTCCAACATCACAAGACTGAATGTGTATAGCGTACGCCTGAGGGACGGGAAGCTTTATCCAGTCATTCCTTAATTGAGTCCCGGGAACGGCATGATTATGTTAGGCAAGCTGGAGTGCACCGTTACTCTCTCTTAGTTAAAAATAGAATGCTCCGCCATCGCACTGAAGACCCGGCCACTTGACACGGGGGATTCGCGTCATGGGCTTCTGAAATTGGGGGTTTTTGAAAGCGGGGCAAAAACGACGGGGTGTTTGCCGTGGTGCATTTGACACGGAGCTTTTGGCATCGGGTGCTTTCGTTCTCCACCCCTGTAGTATACCGCTTTGCTATCCTTCTCTGACGACAGCATCTCGACTTCCGCCGGTAAGACTGAGCGTGAAAGGCTGACAGGTCCAGTTAATTACGGCAGAAACTGCACCTCTCAACCAGGAAGGTTGTCTATTGTAGAGCTCGTAGCGTAGTAGATTGATTATTTTGGATTCCTTGATCGTGTTTCCGTGAACAACCAACTTTCCATGAGGGCTGTAGGCAATCACCGACGGAATGCTCTCCAAGAGCTCCTGAACATTCTTTCTTTGACGCGGAGGTGATGAGGAAAAAATTAGCTCGTCGTTGAAGTAATCTTGATCTAAAATCTCTTCCATGCCTTATCGAGCACTCGTCTAAATGCCCGTGAAACTGGATCAGCACAGGTGCCTGCAGCGGCAACAGCGAAGGTCGACGGTGAGTGCGGCGTTGGTGGTGATTCTTGCTGCTCCGAGGAACGCTTCGGTGAAATGATCGGAGAGGTCGATCCTGCTTTGACCACTCTTCCTTTAAACCGATCGAAGTTTATGATGCTCGTTGGCAGATTGCGTCTGACCAATAGCGTTGCGACATGTTCGAAATTAACGGGAATCGGCATCTGTTTTGCTCGTGAAATTAGATGAGAAACCATAGCAATGATATTGGACTCTTGGAGAGGCTTCTCGTCAATAATAATCTCGAACGGGTCCCATGCAATCCCCGGTTTCAACAAATTTAGAAGTGATCGACCTTTTTTCCTATAGGTTTTGCTCATAAATAATGACGACTGCATCGATGTCGCGATCTTCCATGACAACTTTCGTCTGCGACATTTGTGCTCTCGTAAAAAAATCGATTCGTGATTTGTGACATTGTTAATATTGTCGCGAGCGCAGCTGACCAAGCAGGCAGCGCGCTCGTGGCCTAACGGTTATCGCGCGTGCCTGCCACGCAGAAAGCCAGGGTTCGATTCCTGGCCGCGGGTACGCATTTTTGTAGACTTTAATGTATAGTTCTGGTAAATTTGAGAACCATGTCGCTGATTCGAGGTTAGAATGTTCTACATGCCGAACCTTCTACGCCGATTGTTCCAGAAGCCCACGCGTGTACGAAGGGGCTCCGCGTGGCCAGCCGGAGTCAGTTTTGCCTCAGCGTTCGATCCTGCTGTCTCGCCGACTTCGACGCCAGCGACGCTCTGCTTTCTTTTTTTCCCTTTTTTATTTTTGAGCACAAGTTCGCCCCATTAAACGTTTCAGTTTCTCCAGTTGTTCTTTGTTTCTCCTTGTCATTCGTGACATTTTGGTGGAGGTCCGGGGTACTGCATGTCCGTGCAGCGCTCCCCATTGAGTTCCCGCAGCGCAAGTCCAAACCCAAGCCCCCAAGAACCCACCGAAGACCAGACCTGAGATCCGATCAAGTCGCCGGAGGCCCGGAACCTTGGCCTACCCCCAGAATTAGGACCCTTGCCACCCATGACCAAGCAAACAAGGAGGACGACGATGGCCAACCAGTCTGAGACCCTGGCCGCTTCTGCCGTTGTTTACCTGCCCGTCGTACCGCGGACGGCTGCTCCATTCCACGGCGAGCAATACGAAGACGTCGAAGACTGGATTCACCAGTATGAACGCATTTCCCGCCACAATTGCTGGACCGACAAGCAGCGCCTGCACAACGTCTATTTTTCGCTTGAGGAGACCGCCAAGCACTGGTACGAGAATCATGAGTCCTCTTTGACTGTTGTGGGACATTTTCAAGACCGATCTGAAGGCTACATTCATCAACCACCACCGCCGAGAGAGACCCGAGGACCTACTGCGAACCAGCACCCAGGGCCACAACGAGAGCGTCACCGGCTTCGTAGAGGACGTTCGGCGCCTGAGCGCCCGCGCTGACCCCCGGGCTACAGAAGAGAAGAAGCTACGAATCCTTATGCGGGGCGTGAGAGACAACATCTTCGGTGGCCTTGTCCGCAGCCCTCTGACAACTGTCGAAGATTTTGTCGCCGAGGCAACGAACATCGAGCGTGCCCTGCAAGCCCGAGCCAGCCACTACAACCGACTCGCCGACACGCCTGTTGCTTCGACGCTGGCATCTTCCCGATTCAACGAGGGCCGCATTAGCACTGACAACCTTCGTGAAATTGTCCGGGACATCGTCCGGGCAGAGCTCCGGAAAATTCTACCCGACACTGATCGCCCCACCTCGATCTATATTGCCGAGGACGTGTGGGAAGAAGAGCAGAGAGCCATCCAACCAGAGGCTCCCATCAGCATGGCAGTCCCCGAAGAACCCACGCTAACTTACGCCGCAGTGGCCCGACGGCCACCGCCTCCTACTCGCGCCTATGTCGCGCCGCCCCGACGTCAGTCTCCTGCGCCGCTGGACGACCGACGCCACGACGACTGAGTCCAGTATGCTTGCACGGAGCCCCGCGTACCCCGGAAGACCGACGTGTGGCAAACGCCCGACCGACGCCCCCTGTGCTTTCACTGCGGGGAAGCCGACCACACCTACCGCCGATGTACCATACCGACGACTCGGGATGCGCGGGTTCCACCCGAACGACCCGCGCCCCCGTTATGGTGAACGACCTCGGGAAATAGAGAAGTACCTGTGGCGACCTCAGTCCCCCGAGCCTGCGTCCCGCCGAGAGTTCCGGTCGCCGTCGCCGCGACGTCCAGCTTCGCCGATGCAACGACCCCGACGTGAAAGCCTGTCGCCATTCGCTCCTCACCGGGGAAACTAGGCACGGCAACCCCTGGTGGTGGAGTTGCCGAAGATGACCGATGCCAAGATCCTCCACGAACGTCGGAGGGCCCCCACTCGAACACCACCAGAGACCGAAACAACTCTACTGCGACGGTAAAGAATAACCTAAATGTCGTTATCGACGGCCTCGACGCGTCGGCTCTCGTCGACACCGGAGCAGACTACTACGTCCTGAGTGGGAGGCTCACCCAACGCCTGCAAAAAGCGACGACACCATGGGATGACCCGCACATACGGACCGCCAGTATGCACCTCATCACACCAGTCGGGATTTGCACTGCTCGCGTCGAGATTCACAGTGAGACGTGCCCTGTCGAGTTCGTCGTTCTGCAAGACTGTTCGAGTGACGTTATCATCGGAATGGACTTTTTTTGCGAGTATGGCGCCGTCATCGACCTCAAAGCAAACCGGCTGACGCTACGGAAACCTGCTCTACCACGGAAGGAACCCAAAGTGATGTCATCTGCAGTCCGAGTCCTCGCAAACCACGTGAACTTACTACCGCGGTCGAGTGTTTTCGTGCCCGTCGGGATCGATGAGGCTTTCTGCTGCGACGTTCTGCTCGAGGGAAACTTCCAGTTGCTTCTAGGAAGAGGGATCAGCGTCGCAAGAGGCATCGCGGAGCTCCAAGACGGACAGACTGTTGCACTCGTAACAAACTTCCGACAGGAGGCTCAGCACCTTACGAAAGGCACTGCTGTGGGTCACGCCGAGGAACTCGCGGACTCAGCCGTAATCGCCAGAATAGCAGAAGACCTCTCTTCGCGGTCACACAAGACAATGCCGCATTCGCAGTTTGACATGGATCCAGCCCAGCCTACCTCACAACGATGGCAACTCAGTGACCTTCTCGCCGAGTTCAGTGAGTGCTTCTCTAAGTCGTCAAAGGTGTGCCAAACGACGGTTGCGAGACATCGGCGTATTACTGATGACGACGCGCTTCCTGTTCATCGGTCGCCGTATTGTGACTCAGTGAAAGAGAGAGAAGTCATCCAGAAGCAGGTCCAAGAAAAGCTCGACGACGACACCGTCCAGCCCTCAAACAGTCCGTGGGCTTCACTGGTAGTCCTGGTGAAAAAGAAAGACGGGACTCTTCGGTTCTGCGTGGACTATCGTCGACTAAACTCCGTAACTAAAAAGGACGTCTACCCGCTGCCACGCATTGAAGACACTCTTGACCGGCAGCTGCACACTGGACATGGCGTCATCCCGTGGCATGGCTCCACACTTTCCGAAGATTGTGGCGACATCTTGTGTGAAGAACATCAACTGCACTGGAGATGGCGCCATCCAGCGTCAAATCCCCACACTTTCCCACGAGTCGACGCACTTCCCACGATTGTAGTCAACTTTTAAACAGAAAAATGCAACTTGCAGCTTTGGCGAAGTGGATAGCACGTCGGGCTACTGAACGAAAGGTCGCTGGTTCGTTCGAAACCGCCCGAGCTGAAATTTCATTTTAATAGCCTTTTTCAAAGCCTTTTTTCAAGGAAGTAAAGTTCGCACTTGTCATGTGACATGACGTCACCGAAGTGTGCGACTAGCAATGGGCGATGATCGACCGATGATCGACTATCGACCGATGATCGATCATCGGTTGATTTTAAATTTATCGATTATCGAAAAATCTGATTTCTAGATATCAGATTCGCCCCTACTGTCAGACAAATTGGTCGCCCCTACGTCAGACCTAGCCAATTAGATATTCCAATAGATAGGATCGATGTTAGAAACCGGACATCCCGATATCGGAAACATATCGATATCGGAAACACATCGATATCGGAAACACATGTTCTGACATCCGATACTTCTATTTCGTCATCGGATACCTCGATATCAGAAAACAATAGATATCGGAAACACGTGTTCTGACATCCTATTTTTCTATTTGTTTGATCATTATCTTATGTGTGCGGATCTGTACACTTTTAATACTACTTACTACCTATGTGTAGAGCTCAAAAACTAGTTTTTTTAAGCAAAAAATGATGGCTCTAGGCAGAGAAACAAGGGAGCTACAGGCGTCTGCGGCCAAGACCGAAAAACCTTCTGGAAGTTTTATAAAGTACTAGAAAAAAGTTTCATAAGAACAAGTTGTAGATTTCGACGAGAGGAACAATTTTCCGAAATTTGGAAAAAAGTTGATTTTTATCCTCGGACAGGGAGAAGGACAAAATTTTCCCATGTCGAACTTATAAAAAAAGGAACACTTTGAATTTGGTCAAATGACGGGCTCGGTGGCCCGCATCTATGGTCGAAAGCGCGCACTCCTGGCATCAACTTATGATTTTCTGGGGGGATTGGTGGCCGAGTGGTCTAGCGCACACCAGCTCGGAGCACGTGAAGCGAAAGCCCTGGCTGCGGAACCCAGAAATCCTGGGTTCAATCCCCACCCCTGCCCATTTCGATCTGAATGAGCATCGTACCGGCGTGCGGTCAGTGTATCACTACCGCGTGGTGAACGTTAAAGACCCCAGGCTAGCGGTTGTACTGCACTGGCTAAATTGCTCATCAAAGCTGGGAGACTCGTCGCCCGTTGAGGCAGACCAAGTTCTTGGCTGTATAAACATACACACAACCCAATTTTTTATGATTGTCTACGATTTTTTGAAGTGTATAGCTACGAAATCGGAATCTGGCGGGCGCCATCTTGGCGCCCGCCAGATTCCGCGTTCTTATCCTTTTGGCTCAGCACATCACCAATACCTCGGGTGCTGGCGTCGCATTGAACAATGAAGGGTTTTGTGTAGTGAGGTGCCCTTAACACCGGTTTAGTTGTCAGAAATTCTTTAAGGCCACTAAATGACGGCTTCATTTGATCCATCCAAACAATCACCTTTTGTTCAGTCTTTCTGAGTGCATCCGTGAGTGGACTCACCATTTGTGAGTAATTTCTGATAAATCTTTGATAGTATCCTGTTAACCCGAGGAACGTTCTTATATCAGACTGTGTCTTGGGTGAAGGAAATTTTTTCACGGCTAACATCTTAAAGGAGCCCTGCAATCATATTTAAGCGTCTGCCTTTTTTGCGGTTTCTACGTCTTTTGGGGTTTGGGCAAGCCAGCGGGCACAGAGAGAGTAATTAAATATCAGTGCGTCATATTTTAACCGGACGACGCGGAAACCTCCTCCACCTGCGAGGGCGACTCGCGTTGCCGAAAGCGCGCGAAATGTGACGTCTTTGGTCCAGGGCTTATTACTGGTCAGAGCCACTAAAAGCTTTTTTTTTAGTCGAGATACAAAATATAAGTGTCGCGAACCGTTTCAATTATGTATGAAACTAGTTTTTGTTCAGTATTGTAGATCAGAAAAGAAACAAATGCAGTTTATAAAGTATGGAAACAAGAAATGACCCACCAAGTGGCGGAAAAAACGGCGCATACCAGAAAGGACTAGTGGGATGCGGCCCTGACGAACGGCGAGCGTAGAAAGGTCCCAGATGTTCGTGGCAGCGCTGCGATCGTTTACCGGCTCGAGGGTCTGACCGGTTCCGAGCGTTCCGAAGGCTTTCGCCGCGGGCTTGGTTGGCGATTTGGCCATTTGGCGGTATTGCAGCGCGAAGTGGCTCCCGTTCTGAACTGATCTTTACCCCGTGTTTTCTGTCGTTTGTGGCCAATGAAGTGTTATGCCGAATTAGTCTTTAATCGCCCAGCAACTGCAATCCGAGCCGCCCTGGCCACCCGCTTCATACAGCCTATCCAACACATGCTTTAGTTGCGCCCTCTCGAGGTGTCGACACGTATTGCGGCAGCCGTGAACGCTCGATGAGCTCACTACCCCTCATCTACTTCACGGCTACTCAAGCCAGGACCTACGACGTCTTCAGGGAGGTTATTTTCTGCTTGTTTTTGTAATTCTAATTTGACTATAACTTTCAAAATAAAGCGAAATTTGAGAAAAGAAAAGTTTCATTAAGTTACTACGTTCAGTGAGCTCAGGTTCGGTGCAAATTAAAAACCAGTAAAAATGTCATTGCAGAGCTCCTTTAATTTCTGTGGGCCGGCGAAGTCCTTGACCGACAATGTGTCCCTAGTAGGTCACTTCCGCTCTCCTGAACTGCCATTTTTTTGCCTTAATGGTAAGACCGGCATTGCGAATGCGCTCCAAGACAGTATGCAAGTGGACCAAATGTTCTTCCCATGATTCCGAGAAAATGGCGATAACATCTAAGTAAGGCAAAGCAAACTCTTCCGTGCCCCTTAGAACCACATCATTTAACCTTAAAAAATAAAACGGTGCGTTTTTCAGTCCGAAACTCAACATAAGGGGACGAAATCTCCCAATTGTAGAAATAAATGCCGCATATCTCCTGGCACGCTCCGTCATCGGAACCTGCCATTAGCCCCTCAACAAGTCTATAGTCGAAATGTACTTGGCTGAGCTGACCCGCTCAATTCGGTCTTCGGTATTTGGAATCGGATAAGTTTGATCTCTTGTGATGAGGTTCAATCTATGGTAATCAACGCACAGTGTGGGCTCTTCCCCCGGCGCCTTTACTAAGATCCTAGATGACATATAATCCCTTTCGCAGGGCTCAATGACTCCCAAATCTGGCATTGTCTGGATCTCAGGTCTGAGGATCTCTTTCTGACACGGTGACAGTCTGTATGGCCTTGAACGAACCGGCACATCCAATGTTAGTTCTATATCATGAGTGACGAGTGTAGTGTGACCCGGCCGGTTTATGAATAAATCCTGAAATTCTCCTAAGACCTTTCTTAGATCTGCAACTTGGCTCCCGTCTAGTTCTGACAGTTTTACAGAAACCTCAATCACTTCCTCTGTTGTAAGTGCTCGAGAGGGCACTTCAAGCTTCGAAATTTCTTGTGTGTTTCCTCCACTTCCCCAAGAGAAAAGTTGACCATACTCTCCTTCATAATATAGGGTGTCAGCAAATTACAATGATCGATATGAGTTTTCTTTCCTTGTCTCGAAATGACATAATTTTGTGTCCGACAGTTTCTTTTTAACTGTTGCAGGTTCTTCCCAGTGAACTTCCAACTTGTTTTTCCGAGATGGTTTTAGGACCATCATTTTCTGTCTAACCTGGATTCCCGTTGTCTGGTGTGGCAGTCATAATATTTCTGAGCATATATTTGCACTCTCTTCATGTTTTCTTCCGCGATGTCCTGCATCTGATGTACCTTAATAATAAGGTGGAACATGTACTCAACTACTATGATGTCCTGCTCTGAACCCTCCCATACTTCTTTGATCATTCTTAATGGCGATCAACGTTCTCCCGTAAACTAGTTCCGGGGAACCCTGTCGCTTCATGTGGTACTGTTTTTGAAGCGAACATTGTTCCAGGCAAACAGCTATCCCAGTCTTCAGCATGATTTATTTTATTTTTTTATTTACAAATACTGCTGATCCCTATCAGGGATCGTAGCAGGGTGGAAAGTAACACAAAAACGACGCGATATAGTACCAAAGAGTTACTAGTTACTCATTCAGAACACAAAGCGGAAACAAATGCACTTACAGAGTCTTGGTTAATAATTTCGTAAGGAAGCCCATTCCATTCTACAATCGTTCGAGGAAAAAAGGAGAATTTGAAAACGTTGATGCGCGGTTGGTAAGGTGTGATCGTAAGTGGGGTTCTTCCTCGTGTGGCGTAACCATCCAAGAAAGTGATGTATTCGTCAATGTTAATTTTATATTGTCCCCTAATTAATTGGAATAAAAAACGAAGTCTGCATACACGGTTTCGTTCTTGAACCGGGACAAACCCAAGCTGCTTGCTAAGCTCGGAAACGGACGCCTTCCAATAGGCGTTAAAAATGAATCTGACAGCTTTGTTTTGTATTCGTTGTATACGATTAATTCCTACCTGTGTAAATGGATCCCAAATAATGTTTGCATATTCTAGGGTCGGCCGGATAAGAGTCTTGTACGCCAGGAGTCGAGTATCAGAAGTGGCTGATTTTAGTGTTCGTCTGAGAAAAAATAATTTACGGAGGGCGTTAGAGGAAATTAAATTGATCTGTTTATCCCATCTAAGATCGGAACTGATCCATAGACCCAGATATTTGAATTCAGTAACTTTCCTTAGTATATGTTCGCTCATGTGATAGGAGAATGAAAGTGGCTTCTTTTTATTAGTGACGGACATACAAACACTTTTGTCATAATTTATACACATTTGCCATGTGTCACACCATTTCAAAATCTTGTTCAAATCATCATTAAGGCTTGATTTGGTCATCAACACTCTTTACCTCGCTATACATCACACAATCGTCGGCATAAAGACGTATTTTGACAGAAATCTCATCGGGAATATCGTTCATAAATAGCAAGAACAACAAAGGCGCAAGTACCGATCCTGGGGGACGCCAGAGTCTACCGAAAGTAGGGAAGAACCCTCATTATTAAATTCTACATATTGGTACCGGTTTGTTAGGTAAGCTTGGATCCAGCTAATAACTTGATTGTTTTTTAAGTAGTTATTCAATTTTGTTAGGAGCTTTGGATGCGATACTTTATCGAACGCTTTCGCGAAATCGATAAAGATGATATCTACCTGACTTTTCTTGTTGAGGGCGGAGGTAAGGTCATGAACTGTCTCAAGTAATTGAGTTGTTGTGGAAAATTCTCGTCTAAAGCCATGTTGGCTGCTCGACAGTACGTTATGTGTATCAAGAAATTCAAAAATATGTTTATTAATAATGTGTTCAAGAAGTTTACAGACAGAACAAGTTAAGGAGAAAGGTCTATAATTAGTAATCAACTCTTTGTTTCCGGTTTTATGTAGCGGTTTAACTCTGGCCATCCTCCAATCAATCGGCACGTCGCCTTCATTTAGTGACCTGTTGAATATAATGACTAGATATTTTGACACAAACTCTGCATATCGTTTTAAAAAAGCGCGTTTGGCAAGCCATCTGGCCCGCTAGACTTCCGTGGGTCAATGTATAAGAGTAAGTAGAAAATTCCCTGTTCAGACACACGGACATTCCAAGGGATGGTAAGTGATCAAACTTGGTAAAAGGGGCCACGATGCCATCATCACGTGTGAACACGGATTTAAACTGTGTGTTGAAATGATCAGCTATTTTTTTGGAATCTGTTTCAAGAATGCCATCAATCGTAAACGCATTTGTGTTTGTAGTGCTTGGTAAGATGTGATTCCAAAACTTTCTAGGCGACAATTTTATGAAATTGGGAAGAGAGATGTTAAAAAACTTGTGTTTATCTGCCCTCATTTGTTCTTTTAACTTGTCGGAAAGATCTTTAACGTTGTCTTTTAGGGACTGATTTATATCGGTTTTACATTTCGCTTTTAAACGTCGCAGTCGACGTTTTAAATGAATGGATTCACGTGAGATCCATGGATGGTTACGGCTTCGCTTTATAGTTCGTACTGGAACATACATTTTAATACAATGGTTCACAATATTCTTAAACCTAAGCAACAATTGGTTAACATCAGAACAGGAATCGGATGAAAGTAAGAAAAACTCATCAAACTGTAAATCAAGCATGTCTAGGATTGATGTATCATCAGCGTGAGCGAAGTCCAGTACATTGGTGACCTTAGTGTTATCTTTAACAACCTCGTTTGAGAGCGAGAGTAGTACAGCCTTGTGGTCAGAAATTCCCTCAACCACCTCACAAGAAGATAACTTTGCTACGGAATTACCAATAAAAACAAGATCTAAAATAGACTGCGAGTTACCGTACACTCTTGTGAAAGATTTTACTTCTTGCGATAAGTCAAATGTAAAAGCTAGGTCCTGCAATTCTTCGTTATGTTCAAAGTCAACACTGCCTGGAAAAATATTAAGCCAATCTATGTTAGGTAAATTGAAGTCTCCGCACAAAATAACTCTGGTTTTACTCGTTATATACTGCGCGAGATAAGCTTTTAGATTTTGAAGAACAGAAATGGGCGAATTCGGAGGCCTGTACACGACTCCAAGGAGATATGTTGTACCATTTATTGTCGCTTTACAGAATACGCCCTCGACACCGGAGATATTATCTAGTTTCACGATTGGTAATGTTTTCCTATACAGTATGGCCACCCCACCTCCTCTAGTATCTCGGTCTTTTCTCATTACAATGAAATCTTTAGGAACAAATTCACAATCAAAGATGTTATCGTTAAGCCAAGTTTCAGTTAAGCAGACAACGTCCGGGGAGTTCACAGCGATAATATGTTCGAGTTCAAGAGACTTGTTGACCACACTACGACAGTTTACGTTAAGAACTTAAACCCACTGACGTCCAATGCTTTTGGTCATTGTTTCTTAACTGCTTTGATGTCAAGTCTTTCGCCCTTTTGTTCGTCCCAAACGTAAGTCGTGCCGTCAATAATCATCTTATCGTAACGAAGCTTCACTTTTTTATTTTGGTCACGTTCATCAGCTGCACTATTCCACAGTTTTCTCCTGGCCTCACGAACTTTAAGCGAGAAATCTTCTGTAATGTACAGATTTGAGCCTTTAAACTTCGCGCAGTTGTTCAAGACCATATTTTTTTCACGATAATCAAGAAATCTGACAATGACAGGCCGTATTTTTCCTACCGAAGGTCTGCCTATTCTATGACAGCGCTCAATTCCAGTCACAGTCGTACCGAGGCGGGTTTTGAATATTTCGTTTGTGACAAGGTTGGTTAAATTATCTGACGTTTCTGCGGGTAGTTCTTTCACTCCGTGAATGATAAGATTGTTTCTGCGGCCTCTGTTCTCGAGGTCGTCAACTTTGTTCAGCAAGAACTTTACTTGATCTTCGAGCATCACTACGCTTGCATCTACCGAACCCAAATGGTCGTTAACTTCTTTCATTTAACATTGAAGTTTGTGTCGAGAGTATCCAGACGATCGTTGAATTTATTAAGTTTGTCTTCTAGTAACGCCTGCATGGTTTTGATTTCTTTTTGGCCTTCTAACAGTTGTAACATAATTTCGCGATCTGTCGGGCCAGGGTTTGATTCGATATCACCGCTACGCAGAAGCAGTGTCACAAATACATGCAAGCATTCAAATAAACAAAGACGGACTCTTCGTGGGCAGGGTAGCAGCACGATAAAACGGTTGTTACTACGAAAACAGGGAAAGTTGTAACAAGGACCAACCTGCAGTGCAAGAGTACGATGTTTAAGCATGGTAGCAGTTGTGCTGCCACGCTACCCACTGAAGATCCAGTCTGTCGGGGTTTCCTTTATAGCCGGGTCTCAGGTCAGTATGGGA